>WURS02029036.1:0-11672 GCA_011762765.2 Rhinocypha anisoptera | reverse complement strand
AGTCCCTCTCCAGAGGATGGAATCATTTCCGTTCCCTCCTTCCGCGGGTACTTGGGGTTCGAACAAAAGTTTCAACCGACGCCTGACCCGCCACTGTGATCCGCAAGCCTATTGTGCCCCTACTCACTTTCTGGAGCGCTTAAGAAATTCAAGAAAGAAATTTACTTGAGCAATGCTCAGAATTGAGGTCCTGATAGTCCAGTGGGAAGAGTTCTTGGCTACCGAACTGGGTTAAGGCAAGGTAAAGCCACTGGACACTACCAGATGGGACCCAAGTTGAAGGATTTTCTGGGTACCAGATCTTCCTGGGAAAAGACAGACGGCAAAGGGAATGGATCTGGCCCCCATACCCTGATATGTGAATCATACGCCGTTTGCTTTAGTACTAGGTACTAGTACTAATCCTAGAGTACTAATGAACTAATCTGGACTTGAGAGAGTAAATTCCTATAGGATAAAATCAATCCAAATTCATATATGAGATCCGATGTAATCTATGCTCGAATAAATATGTATTACCTCATTCTTAATCATCCCGATTTAAAAGCAGAGAATGCTGCATAAGAACCAATATTAGTAACATAGGGGCTCCCAGAGCCCATAATTCATTACAATTAGAATAACTGAAGTGGGAACGAAATAGTTACTTCACTGAGAGGGTGGCCTAAACGTGAAAGAACTGAGTATGGAAAAGCTTTAGCATTATTTAAAAGATTTGTGTTTCATGCAATTTTTTATAATATTACGGTTTCATTTCAATTTTGTCAGACTTAAAAGTCGTAATGATGCTTTGATGTCCTACTTCCGATATTCCATTGACTCCTTGCTTTTATTGACTGCTTTATTTAATGTTGTCTTCCTATTAGCTGTATAAGCATAGATAATGCTTGTATTTTAAATACAAATTTCCAATACTTTTGTATGTTGTAACTCGAATCAGAAATAAATATTCTGAGAGTATTTTGTGACTAAAATATAACTAAAGAGTAGTTTGTATTTCCAAAATATATTTAAACCGAAATACATATTATGATTTCATAGATGTCATGAAAATCCTTTGCATCATTTTAAATTAACTCTTGTAACTGCCTTAAGGACAGCTTAGAGAAAATATTCAACAATATATTTCAGTCTTTCAGGTGAAGTTAATTATTTTATTTTGGCTTCTTGTACCCACCCTTTTTTAAAGATGACGTGCCTTCCAAATTGAATAGAGGAATTCAAGAGGACACCGACAGCAGATGCTAATAAATACTGCAAAAGAACTTAATCAAGAATCATCTGCTTCGGAAGTCCTTCCAAAGAGGACTTTTTTGCATTTACAGATGAAAAGGAAGATTGGTCGTTCGATATTGTAAACAAGAATGAAATTGAATTACATAATGCAATTTCTTGGCGACATTGTCTGTCAAAATTAAATTAATATTCTGCGGTAAAAATGTTGTGTGTGTGTGGAGTATAGCCTCACTCCCAGTACTCCTGTGGAAAGAATATTTTATTTTGTAGAATTTATTCAAAACCGCAAACGAAAAAATTTAGCACACTCCATTTTGGAAACATGTTTTTGAAAGGAAATTAACATTTTTGTGAGATTACTGTGAAATGAGTAAATGTGTGGTATTTAACATATGGTATTCATATCGTTTAAATCATTTTACTATGGAAATTGGTTAAACATCCTGCTACATATAAATGTGTGTTAAGAATAGTTGAGCCTCTGAATTTAAAAGTGTAGAGTTTTGGCTCATTTTCCTTATATTAACAAAGAATGTTATATTTTGTGGCGTGGATTTAAGTGTGCAGATTAGATTTATTTTGTATTAAAAATATGAATTTTGAAAATACTTTCGTATATTGTATAAAAAATTAGGGTATTTTTGGGATTAATTTGTATTCTCTATCTAAAATACATTTGAAATATATTCTGCCCATCCTACATGAGAGCTTCTTCAACTGTGAGTCGTGGCATTATGTAAAGTACTTAACTAAATGTAGGAGTGGTAGTAGTAGTATTTTTGGTTTTATGGGGTGCTTCGACGACTATGGTCATTTCGCACCTCTTCAAATCATAGAAAAAATCCATATGGTCAAACACAACACCCATGCCCCGGGCGGGACTCGAACCCGCAATCTTTGGGTTAGCCGGCGAGCACTCTACCCCCAGGCTAAACCGGCCGGCTATATGTAGGATCTGCGAATAGTTTTGTGAGAATAAAAAGTTTCTGCACGGGCACATAGTGAACATTCAAAAATCAATGTGGTAATTTTACCTTAAAAATGCGTTAACGTACACTAAACTTCTCTGGGAAAAATACTTTATGATTTATAATCAATGAACGGCTTAATTTTTCCATTCTCTCATGCGAATCTTTCTCTCTTTTCATAGGGTTAATGACCCCTTATCTACTTCAATCAACGAGAGAGAGTTCATACACTTCTAGATATCAAGTGATCAAGAGTTAGAAATTCCGTAGAAAGACGAGTATTAGTTTGGCGGTGTTTGAGAAAAGGATAATTTCTGAAAAGAGAGCTGAGCTCGAACCTAAAAGCGAATTTCTAAAAACTGAAGGCCGCACTTAAAGCTAAGTGTTTCTTATACCTACACATAACACGAGATTCAACTCGAAAGCTTACAATGGGTTATTTTAAAGAGCGTGTAAACCGGTTTGTATCTTTAAGAAACACCCTCAGATCAATGGACGGTGGGTTTCACCAAAAATCTGTAGTTTTATAATCCCCTTACTCTCCGATGACATAATTTACTTTCTTAAAGTGCATAAAGTATAGTTTTCATTAAAAACGTTCACATTTTGAATAAGTATGAGGTTAATATGATAAAGTGTCATGTACCGTATTTCCCGTCCTATAAGACGCACTCTTTCTATTCCAAAATGTGCTCGAAAATCAGACTGCGTCTTATGCGCCGGTGCGTCTTATAGACCGAGAAATACAATATATATAATTTTTCGAGAAAACAGTAGCCGTTTTCACCATCGGAAGTGGGACTAGAGGTTCAAATCCACTGCTATCGACTCTTTTTCCGTTTTGTATTGGGCTATGCTACTTTATTAATTTTTCCGTGAAGCTTTATTATTATCGATTCCCGAAGTCTTTGAATGTTTCATCCGACGGACAGTAAATTACGTTGCGTTTCGATTCTTGTCGCTCTGTCATTGAATTTTTTATTGCTTCCATTTACGTTTTTGCCTCTGCATTTCACTCTATCTTCTCACGAGCTAAAGTCATAACACAATTGAGTAAAAGAATAGATATCGTCGCTCCTAGAAAGCACGATACGAAATTGTGGCTACCACAACTATATTTCCGTATAAAGACGCCATTATTGAAAACAAGCCCAGTGCATAGAGCAAACACGATCCCCAAAGTGTGAAAATGGTCGTGAAAAAAGAATGATTTAAACCGCACTTAGTTCCTTTGAACGAATAATTTTTTAATTCTTGAACATTTTGAACTCGCTCGTTTCGGTCACAAACAGCATTCTCTATTGTTAAACATAAGATTTATTGTAGAAAGACTGAGGTAAGTTTTTGCAAACCTCATATTTATAGACTCTACCTTTCGTTACGAAGGGAAGTGATTTTACACTTTTCCATCATCCCATTTATAGTTCATATGTGCGTTGGTCCGAGGAAAGTAAATACTTCAGTTAAGTATGGGCGGCTACAACACAAGCTTGTGAATTAGGTTTGCTTCCCTATGTTTTAAATTTAAAGCTTGGCATCTCTACGTAATAATATACATATTTATTTCTTTATTTTTTTTATATTAAATTTTTAATGTAAACTACTAATCGCTTCCGCGGAATACTGCCTTTTCTTTTCTCCATGTTTTCATGCCAAAATGTAATGCTTTTCGATGGCGATTACGAGGCTTTATACTAACTTATAAGGGTCTTGAATTGAACTTTCGACATCAGAGAGACATAATTACCTTCCCTGGAAGCAGAGAAGAAGAACTATACTTTGCTTTAGCCTTGTCGAAGAAGAGTTCACTAAACCATCGTTTATTAATTATCAATGTCGGTGGCATACCTTCCGAGGATTCCAGCATTCAATATGCAGGAATCTAAGAAGATTTTAATGAAATTTCTCAACCTTCCGGAGCTTATGATAAAAATCGACTAATTTTCAACTCCCGCCCACTTGTCCAAGTTTTATTCTTCTTTTGATTTCACGGAGTCCAATCGCCGCCTAATCCACGACTTCGAATTTTCCACCCCAGCAGCAAACCCTGGAAACGAAACGTGCGAGGGATGACCCCCTTTGTCGCTCCCAAGTTTCGAGCCGCGCCCTGCCTGGGGGCGACCCTTCCCCTCTTCCCGAGATCCTGACGAAGGGAAGTCAAGAGTGTTTATCCTCAAAAGATCGGAAAGTGGAGGTGGAGGAGCGCATCTTTCCTCCCCCTCTCCTTAGTGGTCTTCCTCCCCCGGAGGCCCGGAGGGGAAGAGTGGACGGGGTCAAGGCAGGAAGGGAAAGGCGAGGAGATAGTGGTGGAGGAGAGTCCGTGCTCAGCGCAGACTCCTTCGATCTCTGTGCTGGGCAGACTGACGGCGAATGTCGGAAACTTTGGCCCTAGGAATTCACATGGAAGACCATGTACTGAAAGCCCGACATGTGATTTGCGTTTTCCGGAGGTGATGGAATGGTTTCAATATATCGCTCTCTAATATACCATATTTAATATTAAGATTGAGCATTACTATCCTCACCTTTCAAACGGCCTTGGGGTTGAATGCTGAGGTTATAATTCCTTGTTAGAGGCCTTGGAATTGGTGTGAAGATTATATCAAAACGTTAGAGAATCTGAATTTCAGGAATTGAGATAGTACCATAGACTCGTGGGCACCTGAATCAATGATTATCTTCCCTCATTACCCGCAACTTTTTGGCCTGCTGCCCAGGACGATGTCTTGGTTCGAGCCGCTAATGTGCCTTTTATTCAGCTACATGAAAATCCAGTCCCGACTAGGGAACTAAGAAAGTAGGGAGAAGTATTTTTCAATTTCTATTCTACGATCAGCTGAAAAACATCTCACTTAACATACGTGAAAGTCGGATCAAAGACCAGCTTTGTTAAATTTGGTCCTTTGTAGCCAACCACTTATTTACCTTGCGGTCATGTCAAGGACCAGGAAAAGAAGTTTTAAAAATCCGGAATAGGGATAACTTTAAGAAAAGTAGTCTTTTAGGCGGAGCGGAAATAAATTGTGATCTTCTTAGGTCCATTCATTAAAGGTATGGCAGATTTCTAACGACTCTCGGTAACTCCAATCAACTTTGTTTAAAAACTACTTTAATCCTTGTAAAAATGAACTTATCTAAAATATCGAATCCAATTTTTTATATAGAGAGCATGTCGTAAAGTATTTTTCTGTGTTGCCCATTATTAAACAGGCGATTTACTCAAAAAAAGGAGGAAGGATATAAAATGTAAGTCAAATATACGCAAAAACCAGGTATACACAAAGAAAGGGTATTAAAGGAAGAATTGCATGAAAAAAGATGCTTTTGGAAAAAGGAAGGTTTTGACGAGGATTAAGGAAAGACGTGAAGTATTGAAAGGCAAAAATATCGAAATTATATAGAACTGAAGCCTAGCCCATGAGGAAGAATGATGAGCTTTGGTGCTAATGACTTTTGAGATAAGTTTGACGAAGGAAAAGAATAGACGAATAGAACCTAGATAGAATGATAGACGTAGACAATTATGAGTGAAGGGAGAGAATAAGTAAGATAGAATTATAGCTGGTAGGAAGTAAGAGGGGCTGAAGAGGCATTTATGTTACGATAAGGCTTGTTAGTTCTAATTTGGAGTTCATCAAAAGGGCCCGCGAGACAGGACCCTTCCTCCTTACCTCCCCCCAGACCATTAAGGTCGCGAAACCACTTCATTGTCCCCACAGGTAAATGAGTTAGTCATGTGTGAAAGTATGTTAATCATTTAGAAGGAGAAGAGCTCCCGTTTGGACCTTGCGTACTGCAACGGCATTTTTAGTTGTTTTCATGCATGTTTGTAGTGAGAATACTAACATTTTCTCGCATGTTGTGGATGATGTTCTACTATTTTATTTTGCATGCGGGTTGCTTTATTCTGAGTATAATGAGTCTGTTTAGTGGCTCACCCTCTGCCACACGCCCTTGTGGCGGTTTGCAGGGTAATGCTTAGAAGTAGAAGTAAAAAAACCAACATTATCTCGTAGATTACCCTTCATTCATTCAATGAAATTAAGCACGTTTCCACCTTTTACCAATCCATTAAAACACTTTCATCATCAGGTGACCTTATGACGTAAAACTTCAAAATATTTTTCGAAATTATATGTTTAAAACAGTGGAAAAAATTATTACACCATGATTCGATTCCACCATATCATGCCTAATTTTTGCTAGTTGTTATTAAATAGACGGTCATTTTGGGAAGAGAACAGAATACTCAGAAGTAAGGAGTGACTGGATGCTTCGTTATAACGAAAAAGAACAATAATTCAAAAGCTCCGTTTCCTTGGGTTATTGTACCAGGCACGGTTTTACAATAAAATGTGCATTTTTTAAACTCCGCAACTATCCTACTTTTAGTGATATAAAACTAGATATTATGCTATCTTTTCACGGCATATTCAAGACGGGTATATAGGTAATTTGTGTGTTTAATCTCGTCTCAAGCCGTAACACATTGAAATCATCAAAGAAAAACATCAATAAAAAAGGATAGTGACATCAATCGTCTTTTTGTACTGATGTTTACTGAATACCTAAACTGACAACAGGTTTGTTTGTTTATAAGACAATTATAGCGTGGCCACACATTCATGCCCCTTAAAATTTAAATAAACATTACTTTTTCCTACTTTTTCAAAAGGTTAAAATGTCGCTTCTCATTATGACTATTGCATCTTTTGTAAAGGCTTCCACTGAGTTCAGTCAACAAATAATTTTCTTTGACAGTCCGCGAAAATTAGAAAACGAGCAGCAATAAACGTGTTTGAAAACCCACAAAATGAATGCATGAGACTTCAAAAGGATGACAAGAATTAGCAATCTGGTTTAACAAAATCCTCGATAGGGCTTGGGAAATGTAAAATATGTGCAAAATTTGTGATTGAGAACATTTGAAAGACGAGGGACGCGATGTAAAAAGGATATTAAAAAAATAAACAGAACGAGGATGGTGAATTCCAAATTCAAAAAACGTGAAAACTTTTTTTTTTAACTTTTCCGGACAAAGGCAGCGTTTTCTATGGAAGTGTAGAGACCTGATGATAGCTCAGTGAGCTGAAACGTATGTCGTACAATAAAGTTTTATTTTTCTGGGTAAAAGTGCTGTTTTTTACTCTCAGTAAGTGTAGCGCTTTTAGAACAAAGTGAAAAGTACATTAAATAGGGCCTGAGTAAGTTGCTCAAAATTTATTTGAGAGTATCTCCAATTGTATCAACTGTTCGGTTTGTCTGGGTGACAGAATGGCTAGAAAAAATAGTTTAGCTTCGGCAGTGAAGAGTTATCCAGAGGTTTTGAACTCGTAAGCACCAGATTTTAACGGGAAACTGTTTTCAAAATGGGAACCTTTGCACACCAGATCCGTATATCCGTGATGGTTCTCATTCGAGTTCCCCAGCAACAGACTCTCATGTAGAATTCGATTTGTAAATGCGCAAAAAGCGTAACATTATTGCATATAAACGTTTAACAAAATTAATTGAAAAATACAGAAAAGTGCTGCCAGATTTGTGCTTCGTATATATAGGAGGGAGGAAAGTGTAAAGGAAATGATCAAGGAATTATGTTGGGAAGGGCTTCAAAAGAGAAGAAAAATTAACAGGCTATGTAAAATTTTGGAAATGTATACGGGAAATGAGACGTTAAAGGAACTAAAATCAAAAACCCACAGTGGCTGCTACTTTGGAAGGGGTGACCACAGTTGGAAGACGAATTTGTTAAAGCAGAAAAAAAGATACTAGAAAATACTCCTTCCTTAATAGAGGCAATAAATACTGAAACGAGATACCTGGAGACGTTTCCTAATAATGTTAAAAGCTTTAGGAAGAGGGTGATGAATATTTGTTAGTTGTATACGCATATGGTGGATCTCATGATATATTATTGCATCTGAATGGTCTTATTTTTCTTTTATTTACTGTTTTGTATAACTGAAGGTTCATTATGGTGATGTATATTTTGTATTTTATTTTTACATTTCCTTTCTCCCTTGCCATCTGGCTTGTAGCTATCTGCAAGGTATTATTATAAATAAATAAATATTAAATAACCACCAACCATGCCATGCAATGGACATATAGGTTTGCTTTCCCATTAAGAGGTTTCAGTGTGTTATATAAAATCAATAAAATTTTAAGATATCAGTAGAATTTCAATTTTTAAAATTAAAGAAACATATGTAGTGGCTTTTATGACTTTCCGCAGAAAAAATAAGACACGACCGGTTTCGACGATAATCGTCATCATCTAGACTAGATGCTGACGAAACCTGTTGTCTCATGTTTTTCTGTGGAAATACATAAAAGCCACTACATAAATTTGTTTCAACATGGAATTACACCACATGACGACATCCTCAGTGAATTTTAAAATAAGCTTTAAAATGCTATAAAATTACATCATCGAACAGAAAGGAATGAATCTGCAATTCAGCGAATTACTTGGCAAAAAGGCAACTATAAAAATGATGCAATTTTCTTAGTATCTTTGAAATCTTTTTCCGAAAGAACTATCGGAAAACTACAGATGAGTAATCACTGATTCAGCAAATACAGAACTTTAATATGAAAAAAACAATAAGCATACATGTGGTGCATCCCTTTAACAGAAAAACGAGAAGGAACTCGTCGCCATGTAAAGAATCTCAAGTTTAAGTAGAAGTGCCAACTTAAATTAATATCAGGGTAGAGATATAATATTTTCAACAGTTTCTGTAAATATATTTCAAAACCAAACTTCTTGCTGCCCGAGGAGAATCGGTGTTTGTGAAATTCGAGAGATCTTAAATACTAATGTTTCCCCAAACATCTCTTTGAGAGGAGTGTTAAGTCCTAAATCTCTTGCATTTGTAACCTTTGTAAAATATTACTTAGGAATAAAATCCACCAATAAATGGTTGTGTGCAGGGATGGCAAAAGAAATAAACGATTCTCAAGCTGAAAATGCGAAGAAAATGGGTTCGTGGTATTCTAGTATATATATTTACCAAGTGGCGACTGAGATACCGTGGCAGTTGAAGCCGGCTTGTTTCCAGCCCTAGTACGAGTGCGCTCTCCCAAGAAGTTTAATTGGCTCAGCGAGACACGGATTGTTTTTACGTTATGCCGCACGCAACGTGTTTTGTAAAGAGAGAAGATAAAAAAGGGGTTCTCTTTTAACTCGCTACGGAAGTCAGTCGGGGAGTGGGTCAGCTTGACAAGCGCTATTAAAACAATCTTCCTTTGGGAACAGTGGAGAAACTATCTGCAAAATTCCCCTGTGCGGTAAAAGAAGGGACAATATGCCGATTTCCGAAGGCAATTTCGGAAATGCAGGACTTTAATTTACATCTATCGCAAATCTTGTGGGGCTGACGACTTAAATGACACTGCTATAAACAACTGCCGTCAATATATGACCTGTAGCTTCTTACCGGTTGGGCATTCGAGGTTTCCGAAATAATCGGAAAAAGTAAATTACTGCGTCACCGTTAAAATTAATGTATGTATAATGGGTAACCACCAGCGTAAAAACGATGGGCAACTATGAAAGGTTTAGACGGAAACACAGAAATTCCACATAAAAATAGTTATTTCAAACACGACCGGGTTTCACCGTAAAATAGCGTCTTCAGGTCCCTGATACAGCATCTTCAAGTAACCAACTATGATTAAAATAAAAATAGAGTGAAGTAGTAAAATGTCTCAATAAATGTGAAGAGTAATGGTAAATAAAACAACAATGAACGTAAGTAACTCTTTCTGACGATTTAGACCGACTCTTTATTTGCAAACTCAAACACTAAAAATCATTAAAACAAGAGGGACGATGTCGACCTTAATGAAATTTACCCTTCCCTCTTCCTCTTTATTCGAGGGGAGGAAGCATATTTTTACAGATCACATTCCGAATGGAATCGTCACACTTATTCCCGAAAATGATGACAAATTATACGTGAACCGAGCTCCCATGAGCGGGAAACTTGGCGAATTATTGAGGTGGAAATATACTCGAAAAGGTGCTGGCAACGATAATATCGTAGGAGGTCGGCAACGTGGAGCAGTTAACATGCCCCTCCTAGAATGGAAAACCGAGGGAGGTTTTCCAGATCACTCGACCGCGATCCGTGATCAAACATCGCTCAATTTGAGTTCCTTTCGGGCCAAACGGGCAAACTGAATAAGGCTCCACACTGGGTCATCTGGGTCGTAACTACCTGGATATTGATTGACGAGAGAGAGAGAGCTTCACCTTCAGCTTTCAGCTCCATACGGTCTGGGAAAAATCAAGGCCCACCTTACGTATTCCCATTTATTCATCCTTCGGCTGGCAGGCGGGCGTTTTATCTTCGTCAATGAGTCTCTGAGGGAGCGAGGGGGTGGGTTTGACGTCATGGGGCAAGAGTTCGGCACCAGACTGACTTGGGGAAATGTGCTGAGGGAGATCTAGAGGGCAAGTGACGCCAAGAAACAAAGACAATGGAATCTCAGAAAAAAAAACTAATATTTCAGTGACCAGATAAATCACTGCTTATCCTTTATCATTGAGTAGGTCCAAAAAGTCTAAATAAACTAGGAAAATATCTCTTCACTTGAACAAAGACTGTCCTTTACATTAATTACAATTCACCGTTATTACAATATTCTTGGGGCATTAATACGATGTCTACATACAAGTAAAAAAAATTACGCAGGTCGCAGGACATTTCCTCTTCATTCACTGAGCTCTTGTGATGCTCCTTCATTCTTCGATTAGTAAATGTTTCTAAATCTTCCACAGGTAGTTCTGAGACACTGTTCTCACAGAATAATTTTATCTAGATTGGTGGTAGCGGTGAAAAATATCGAGATATGATAAAAGTTAACCCTGCCGAAATAATCTGTGAGTAATAACTAATCAATATATAAATCAATACTATTATCAGATTTAACAATAATTTTAACATATTTTTAGAGAAGGAGAATTTATTTAACCTATCAGAAGAATTAATTTTACTGTTTATATAAGGATAGAAGTGTAAAATAAATTACATAATTAAACAATTATGGTTTCTCAGCAAAAAGTATACTTTCAGAATGAGAATCCAAATAGGCGTTGAAGGTAGAACAGCCAAGAGTCAAGTTTCCAATGGCTTGAGTAAATGTATTAATTAATCAGAATAAATATAAATCAATTAAATTAAATACGTCTAAAATGGAACAGTATAGGTTAAAAATTTCCAGCTTAGGAACCCCCCAATTTCCTGTTCCAATTTAAAAACGTGCTACATGTGAAATCAGAAGTGATACAATGAGAAGACAATACTAATTTGCAAAATGTATCACTTAATAATACGATTTAAACAAGTTAAAGTGGTGTCCTCAAATCTTAATACTCCGTATCTATTAATGTTACGGCGTCCGCTATGGCTCTCATATTTAAAAACAGCAAAAGTTCGAAGATATCAAGTCAGGCGAAGA
>WURS02028996.1:0-11673 GCA_011762765.2 Rhinocypha anisoptera | reverse complement strand
TTTCCAATGGTCCATGTCTCTGATCCATAGAGTGCCATGCTCTATACGAATGTTTTCACATATTGCTTCCTTGTTTGAAATGATATTTTCCAGTGGTTAGTAGTTGCCTCTTCGCCATTAATTCCTTCTTAGCCTGAGCTAATCTACCCTTGATATCCATAGAGCTCCTACACGTGTATAAATAAAATACATAAATACGATGCATAAATATCTTCCTACGCGTGGATTTAAAGACGGAGGTTTTTTTTAGAGGAAAAGGCATTATGGCATGTTCTTCCTTTCTATAGTTGTCGGTCAGAGTATTGTTTCACTTAAAGTGTGGGCAACAAGGTGCTTAAATCTCTTGGGGTCGGGCTTCGGAGACGTGGATACTGGGACGTCGGAGAGGAGGCATTGCATGCGTGTGGCCTATCCAGGCCGGTCTCCGTGTGACGGCAGTTGACGGGTGGCGCGTCGCGGCCCCCAGGCACGACCCCGGGTGGCGGGGTTGGGGGCGGAAGAGTTTGAAGTGACGCCGGAGTGACATTGGAACGCTTCTCTTTTGGAGGCGGGGTGGTGGGGGAAGGGGAGGAAGGCGGGGCGGGTGTCGAGCAGTGCGCGAAGCGTGGCGGCCACCCATGAAGTCCTCGGCGGTTGTCATCGTCGCTTCCCGCGTCACCGTGGAGCCGTGACTTCTTCTGAAGCGCCCTGGGGGGGTCCGGCTAAACCGTTCACGTGTACGTCGAGGGCGCGTGAGGGGTTCTATTCCTGCCGGCCGGAACAAATTGTCCCGATTGGTCATTGTCACTTAGCGAGGACCCCCTGAGGAGTTAACGGGTAATCTATGGGGAAATCCCGCTGCCAAGTTGGTATTTGGCTCTTGGAGTTCCCGTGATGAAAACATTTCCCGGCAGTCTTGTTTGCTCGTTAGGTATGCTCAGCGCGAAGCAATTTCCGTAAACAATCGTGATAAAAAGGTTAGATGACAAAAATAATAGCCATCCGCAAGAACATTCGATGTATCCTTCTGAAGATGTAACATTCCTTTGATTGGAGTTTCCTCGTTTTCATTCTCATGCCTACACAATGGTATGATTTTTCTAAAAATATATATATATATATATAATCACTTCGAAAAATTTCACAATGTGAATAATATTGGTTCGAACACTAGTGGAAAGTACAGAGACACAGGACACAAAAAGAAAAAAACTCAGTGGTGAAGAATTTTCGGTGGCACCTCCACCTTCGTCCGTTCAGGAGAGAATGTTCTTTTGAGAATTCTTTTTGTGCCCTGTGTCTCTGTACGTTCCACTAGTGTTCGAACCAATATATATACATATATATGTACTTTTTTGATATATGTATGTACTCTTATCTACCATATTGTAGATAATATAGATATACTCAGACCTATTTGCACCTATTGAAGATTGAAAAAAACCATGTGTTCCTTTATTTTTTGAGTCTGTTTTTGTATTTTGTCTCTCACCAATATTTATTCACATGTGTGAACACAGGTGATTATATATCTATATATGTGTGTGTGTATGTATATATATATATAATTTATATATATTCATTAAATATATATATATATATATAGTCAATGGGATTCCGAGGACTTATATGCTGTGTCCTGTTTCTCTCTTTGGGTCATAGCTCAAAGTGAGAGTGAGAAAGAAATAATTTACACACAGGAGTCAAGGGTATAATTTTAGTTTTCTTTGAATCTAATATCGCCGTTATATTTAATCTACAGATTAAATGCGTCGTCCATGTGAAGAGTTGCACGGAGGTCATGCTACCTCAGTATCATTCAAATTTTCGTCCATGTTCCGCCTATGAGATTATAGACCACCCAATCGTATGTAAGGGTGGAAAAAGAGAAGACAATATGGAGTAATATAAGAAAGATTATAAGAACCTGATAGGTTGGCCACACCATGAAGCTGAAGAAGATGTTGGAATGAAGAACCACCCGGGGTAAGAGAATTATCATGATAGGGAATGATGCAGTGCTTCAGACAAGCAATCGATGGATTGAGAGAGAGAGAGAGAGTAAGGCATGAATGAGAAGAGTTTTATAAAGAATTCGTACGCGATAAACACCGTCCGACTTGAGGGAAAAAAAGCTCTTTTAGCATAATTTGCTCCGCAGTTCGACGCCGTTCCTCTCTCGCGATACATGACGCAATGTTGAAGAGGCAAAGGCAAAAAAGTGCTGATGAGGCCGTCCGACAATCTATGCATTATCCCGGATCTCCTTCATTATCATAAAAGTAATTTCCAGTCTTGGGTGAACACTTTGTAGCGTAGGAGAAACGCCGAATTTTTTATTAAATTTTGTCACTCTAGTATACTCAAATAGGTGATATTTTCCAAAATAAAAGAGCATAAATGACCAACTATATGATGACATTTCCATTGCGTCAATCTGACCTCAAGTCTACTTGAATTATAATTTTAAAACTAAATGTCAAAAAATTTGTTTTAAATAGGTTAAATGACTAAATAAACTATTTTTTGATTGATCAATTCAGTTCGACAAAGCGAAGGCTGAAATTGACTTCCGGTACTTTAAAATCTACTTCAAAAAATAAATATAAGTTATTTTTTCTTTTTTCCCGATACTCAGAGAAAATTGCTTGTTATGCTTTAAGAACAAGGTCTCTTTGCATTAATTTTCAATTGTCAATGGATCGATTTGTCATTGCTGCGGATTCTGAAATAAGATACACACCCTTTCAACTCACTCATTTTATTATGACCTGAGTTATCTATCGATTTAGACAGTATACAGGCAATAATGAGTCAAAATTGGTCAAAGCTCGCCTCTTCAACGTAAGTTTTCATCGAAACTTATTATTTTAGGCAACGTAAAATGCAGAGATAAGTAAATACAGTATTTTATTGTGGAATTCTAAGTAATATTAATGATTTCTTCCTTCGACTGTTCCATTCAACTACTCATACTATCTTCTCTCCTGCCTCCTGAAAATTCCTATCCCTTCTTATTCTCGATTTTCTTGTGTTCTTTATTTTAACACAGCCTCAACATCCTACCAACACCCGACAATTTCTCATTTTAAACTATCGTTTCACCCAAATTAACCCTTATAACCACGTTTCAGTCGTGAAAACCGAAATTTCGAGAAATCACACTAAAGCTGATACTTTGAAAAATATTTTTAAATTAAGTAGTAGAATACCACTGCTGACCCTTAATGAAGACTGTCGCTTTCAACATCTATCTGTCAGGATGGGGCAATTTGAACCAATACCTGCATTCCAAATTCAAACTGAACTTCTAATTTAATGAAAAATGGACTTTTTTTCCTTCTAAAACAAACGAGAGGGCAGTTATTAAAGGAAAGAAATTCCAGATTTTCACGACACAAGAGGGTAATTGGGGAAAAAATTTGGTGCTTTGTTGAGACCAATCAGGACAATCCATTTCAATCGAGTGTTCCGAACCCGATTCGCCGCAGATATTGGAATTCCATCGCCTCCGAAGGCCTTAAATAACCGATATCTCCAAACACCGTATGCCTCAACACGTCGGCAAAGTAACGGAGGTCAATGAAGCACGTTCTGATCGATTCAATGACCTTATCGTTGATTTAATACGGCTGACTTTTTTTTCCACCTTGGCTCTCTGAAAGGTCGCAACCAATAAAGGTGATTATATATTTTTACGTTCGCTTTCTTTCCCCTAGCATACAATTCGATATAAATTGAGTTCGATTATCGTAAACACCCAATCGATAACACATTATTCATTTATTTTCAATCGCCCACAAACAGCACCATAGGCCAATTACAGTGGGCACTATAACATTATTAATAACAAGGACATACACAACCATGGGTGGAGATTGAAAATTCCGCCTAGTCGGGATTCGAACCCACAACCTGCGGGTAGGCAGGCGAGAACCTTACCCCGCCGCCACCGAGGCCGGCAATAAAAATAATCACATAAAAAAATATGACGGTAAAGAAAACATTGCCAGTCAATAACTTTTATGATTAATTTAAGAAAAGGCTTGAGTGTACCACCAAAAAATGTATTTGCAATCAATCACTCTATCTCTGTAACGATATGAACACCTGAAGTCTTTCAACTGTAACTCCTCACGAATTTAGTTTCAAAAATATTTTTATAATTAATTATTCGAAAGCTCGTCTCCATGAGGTTCTGTTAGTAAGTCAGTCTGACTTTACCGTCTGTGATGCCGTCTCCTGTACGTTTGTATACTACAACGGAAGCGAAGGCAGCTTTCCTTTACTCATTCGGTGGGTGCTAGAAATCTCTATTGAATTAAAAGTAAGTTTTCTTTAGCAGTGTGTGGATGATGTCCCTCCCTCGATGACATACGCCAGGGGTATCTTGACTGGAGAAATCCTCACCTCTAGATTTCCCTGATTCAATTAAAGAACTAGCGATCTTAAACTCACGTTTTTTAATCTTACTCTGGACAATCAGCAAATTAGATAGAATTTAAGGTCTATGCAAGAAACCTAAAGTTGATTTACTTGAGCAGGAAACAGCGATAACCTACTTCGGTGAAGAGACGGATGACCTTTACTGGGTATTAAGAGCTCTCTCCCCTTGACACAGAATGACATTGCGATGCGGGCGGTCTTTGATGCGCCGGTTATCGGAAAACGATCAGCAGATAATAACTCACGAAATGGCGCTAAATTGGAAGTTGATGGTAATAAACCGAGGAAATTATTTCACGAAATATATTTAAGGAAGGCTTCCTTCCAACAACGTGAGGACGATTAGAAACACGATGGTGTGGTTGGGGGGGGGGCTATTAAACTACTTATGAAAGATCCTTTTTAAACCGTGAAAGGCGAAGTCTTTCAACTTCGGTTGTGATTATTTCAGCTAGAATTCTCACATAAGGCGTACGAGAGTTAAAAAGTGATTCGTTTTCTTGATTTCAAAGAAACAACTCCCCTCTCGATGGGCGTAATTAAAATCCATATATAGGGTCACTCATTTCCCATTGGATTACTAAGCGATAAGGATGTAATAATTTCATATACGCGTAGCGACTTTAAACGGCAACTTTGGTATAGTACATTCTTGTCAACATTTATAACAAAGACCACATAAATTCGACTTTTTTATTAAAATATTTGTGGTATTAGTTAAGGACATTAATAAACCGACCTAAAGAGGGCCTCGTGTATACGCAGCATACTCAATATGCAGTGAAAAATAACAGAACTCTTTTGCTTTCTTACACTTCCACAGGATCTAGTATCCTCCTATGAATCCTAACTTTAAACTTGCTATTCCACATATTTTCCGAATGTACTTTCCCCAGGAAAGGTCTTTAGTCAGTGTAAGGTTTAAATATTTCACACTCTACGTATATATATAATTTTGGCTTCCTTCATGCTGTAAATTTTTTCGGGTGAACCACTCTTTCTCCAAAAATTCATCACTTCTTCGTTATATCTTGTTTGATTATGCTTTTTAACAGATGTAATTGATTCTCCATAATATCGAGTGTTCCTTTTCGACGTAGATATTCTAATTTCCTTATAACTTTCTTGATATATTCGCCAATTCATCAAATTCTTGTCATTTTGTTTTTATAATAATTTTAATATGACTATCATGAGTCCCACGCCCTGTCCTAAACACTAAAGGTGTACCAAAATTCCAAGTGCGTTAAAACGAAACGGAGCGATACTCTCCCTGTTTCCGCTTCTGATTTCCTTCGTGTGTATCCTGTAACTTATGCTAACCTCCCAAACTCTTTCATAAATTTCACTTTTTCCTTTCTAAATTAAGTAAGACGCCCCTGGAAAAAATATTACATTGTGCATCTAGAGATTTCAATATCATCGATCCAAACTAACCAAATTTCACGAAGCGTCTATGCGTAGCTAAAATTACGCATAGACGCCAGTTTTAATAATACTTAATTATCAGATACCGTATTTTTTTGTATGGTTAACTTCCACTGTCTCGGAAGTGTCTTTTCGGAGTTGCAATGAGCTTATTCATTTTTATAGAAAATTCCACACCTAATTAATAAGCACCGCTATAGAACTTTTCCACTAAAAACAAGTTTTATTGATATCCATTGTTGGAATGAAAGATATTTCGTACATTTCCACAGTTTTATCCATTAGTACAATGCGTTTCGCCGTATTATGGCTTTGTCAGGTACTGTAATGCCTTTATACTGTGAAATTCATCGTAACGGCAAATAAAACTGCGGAAAAGTACGAAATATCTTTCATTCCAGCCATGGATATTCATAACTTCCACTAAGTAAAGCCTGAGATCGTCAATTTAATAAATTTATTGAGATGACATTCCCGTTTACTTAGCCATCGCCAAGAAAAATTCGTTGGACACTATAGATATATACCTATATAGTCCATGTTATTCGATGTATACCTTACAATAAACTTGTTATATTTTTCGGCAAGTGCTGTGGTGGGTATATTAATGAAACGATAGTGTATTTCTGGAAATAGGAAATACCATGATGCTAACAATAAAACAATGCCATTGTCTACAATTATTTTAATAGCCGATCTTCCACACTTTGTGTCGTTTTTGTTGACACCTTAAAAATGACAAAAGTGTGGAAGCCATGGTCAGTTTTAAAATTAGTGTGGAAATTGGCGTTCTCTCATGATCTAACTCAAGATCTCCCTGTAAACTTTACCACTATTAAACTAAAACTAATATGTTATACGCCGGAGGATGAAAGCTTTAACGGGATATTAAAAATGTTTCCGTTCTCAAAATAATTGGAATACGTTTAATGACTAACCAATAGCTTAGCGATTAAAATCATTCAGTGAAAAACTATAAGAACGTATTTATCCCATTTTTAAGATATTTTGGCCGCCTTTTCCTCGACAAAAAAATCAAAAAACTATTCAGTCTTTTGCAAGCATTTTTCTACCTCACTACCTCACATTTCGAGAGACAGATATTTCACGATTGAGACCTCGACTCATCCCTTCGTCGTAAAAGACTCCGAGGCGAAGAACTCAAGAATCAAGAGTTACTTTTCCTGGCTCCGACAAAACTGTGAACACCGAAGAGAACATCGATTAAATTCTATCGAAAAATATACGACCGCAACCCATTCGGCGCCGTGATCCCCGCACCCATGTTCCTCGGGCCATCTGCGGTCCGAGAGCAGTCTGTGCTGGAGATTCGCCAATGCTCCCCCGACGTACAAATACATGTCTGGGTTCACAGCGCGGAACAAGTAAGTATTTAACTGACCTTTATTCTGCCATAAGTTATCCGAAATGGTTTTCTGATGGTTTCCCACGGAAGTCATAAAATGTTTGCCCGTTGGCCACGCACGTCCCGTTGAGCTGAAACATTGGAGCGAGTTAATCAAACACACTTCATCCTCAGCCTTAGCACACGATTTTTACGTCGTTAACAAAGCCGCCTAACAGGTTGAAGCTATTTTTTTCCTATTCTTGGTTACTTTAATACCAGTAAATGCAAACACCTCTGCACATAACCACATGTGCTTGCGGAAAGAATTGTTATAGAAAGTAAAAACTAGCTCAGCTGGATCATGTATAACACTACGTTTTTAGCAGTGATCGGTGAATTTTGGAATAATTATTTTTTTTTAATCCAACAGTTACATAGTTGTAAAATTGTTGTAAGAATTAATTTTCAATGGCAAATGCATATTACTGCAATCATTTAATAGACGGATAGAGGGGATCAACACAATTCAAAAGGCATGGAGTTTCATATATTTTTTCCTACATGGTATTCCTTTGCGGAAAAATAAATACATTTTATCATTGTCCTGGAGTCACATCGTCATTTCATTTACGAATGTGCTCTCCTTGTCCAAATTCAATGTGGAGTTTAGATTAGGATGACCGATTCGGAAGCAAGGGAGCAATTTTTCAGTCAAGTTTAAGCTCGCACGTGCTGGTTGTGACATCAGGGTGTGACTCACTAGTTTAATCATAATATACTCGTAGCTACCCTCTCCTTGAGCCCGAAAAGGTAAACCCGTTGGTGTAGAAATTTCGACATCTTGATTTAAGGAATGCAAGACAGGACGCCTACGTGATATTCCACTGCTATCACGGGACGTCATCCATCGACTAATTGTACGACAAAGAGTATGATCCTGGCGCGATTACAACATTTTTAAATAGCATCGTGATCCGCCGTGCATTGGTAGTTCAAATTTCAAAAGAAAATAGAAATCTTAGCGTCCTTATGATGTGATATTTGTCACGTGCACTGTGAAAATGACCGACCAGAACAAATGGCGGCGCCCTTAGGAGGCATGCAACTCGCGCGAAAATCGTCACACTCAGTTCATCTGCTTCCAGTTCTCCTTTAGAATGCCTCTGCGGTCTCTACGAGCGCCACCATGATTGTCAGTAGTAGTATTTTTGTTTATAGGATACTTCGACAGCTATGGTCATTTCGCACCTCTTCATAGATTTAGATTTCACCTCTTCGGTCATGGAATAATCACATCTGGACAAACACAACGCCCATGCCCTGGGTGGGACTCGAACCCGAGGCCTTTGGGCTAGCCGGCGAGCACGCTACCCACCAGGCTAACCCGGTCGGCACCATGATTGTTTTTGTCGCTTAACGTCAAGGTGGATCTTAATGTGAATTGAAATTTTTATTGCGTATAATGTTTTTTTTAACTCTCCCTCGTATATCACGGGAATATACATACTCATGCATGGTGAGGAAAAGTGTAAAATAAAAGCAGATTCCGAAGAGAAAAAAGTTTCAGCACATTTCACGGGAATAGTTAATTTTTCATCATTGTTTCGAACCACGCTCCTCTTCCTTCCTCGTCGCCCATGTGCACTAGGATTTCGAAATGTGAATTTAAATGCCTACTCATCCTTCAACTCCTTGTGGAGTGAATTGCTACCGTCCAAAACTCCGTGTGCCCCGGCTTTCGGACGTCCAGTAGCTACTCAGTCGGGCGCTGGCGCCGTGCTCGTGAGGCAATTACGAGAACCCTAGTGGACAAAGAGGATTAAGGGACTTGGGTGTCCCGCCGACAAGGAAAACTCAGTGAAAGACGGCTTAGAAACTCTTATGTTGTCCGGGCAAATTGAGAAATCCTCGTAGCGAAATGAAAAAACCAACTTGGTAAATTTCCACAATTTATTTTTGGTGACTAACCGGGTTTAGACTTACAAAGTTACTCGGGTAGTCATCAAAAATAAACCAAGTTGGTTTTTACCAAGTTTGGTAAATACCAAGTTGGTTTTTTCATTTCGCTACGATGATTCGTTTTCACCATGTAACGTCCTAATCCTATTAAAAATGACCAATTACAACGGTTGGATCCCTTCTCGTGACTCTTTAACCCAACGCTTTTCATCACAAGTCACAGATGGAGTGGAGAGACGGTACTCGCTCGAGCCACCTGTTATTGAGAGTTGCCGTGAGTCCTGCCCACCCCATTCCTTATTTATAAAATACGGAGTAACGGAAAAAAAGTTTCACGTCTCCTTAGAAAAAAAAAGAAATAAGGACAATACAAAAATTCCACAAGTATAGGAGAGGGATGACGCCAGGAACGCATTCGATTCCGTTATGATAAATTTACTATTCCATGGGATGAATCATATTTCTCGGTGCAGTGTAGAATATTTTTTCAGTTATGGACTCATGAACGGTAGAAAAATGGCCAAAAATTTCCCTCTGTCGCCAAGGAGGAGTACGATGGGGACCTTCCCTCCAAGGTCACCGTTGAAGCCACGTTCCACGAACCAAATAAATGAATGAATAAAGCTCTCGCACGGATACACCAACTCGCGTGAAGTGCACATTGTGAAGGAAAACAACCTCGATTTCGGCAATGCATTCTCTCCGGATAATCAATCAGGGAAATGATAACCACGGTTTTTAATTTCCGTCCGTCGCTTACATAGAACGAGTACGGCACTATATATGATCCATCGAGGCGCGACTCCCCATCAGTCGGCGTCGCCTTGCTCAGCGCCAATCACTATTCGTATGTGTGCATACATCAATGCTATTTTACTGCATATATATATTCATTAAACATATCACTGTTCACACCTAGAAGGCGATTGACGAGGTTGAATGGTCAATAAAAGGGGGTTTAAGGATAAAAGGAGAAGCGATAAGCATGCTGATTTGCAGATGATTTTGTGATATTGGCAGAGAAGGAAAAAGATTGAACATTGGGCATTGGGCAGCATGGAAAGGGGTGAGAAAATATAACTTACGGATATACAAGAATAATAGAAAAGTAAAGGTCTACGTACGTGAAACATTTTTCAAATCAAGCTAAGAAGGAAACAATTGGGCCGGTGGAAGGATTATACTACTTAGGAAGAAAGATCACCATCGATGCAGAAGAAGCGAGAAGGAGATTAGAAGCAGAATACCTAGAGCAAAAAGGGCATTCTTCAGAAGAAACGATTATCTACTAAAAATGATATTAGCCTGGAAATAAGTAACAGGGTCCATTAGGACGTACATATGGAGAATAATTATATACGGAAGTGAGGCAGAGCTAACAGTTAGTGAAAACAGTACTGGAAGAGATTTTAGAACGGAAGAACCCTATAGGTAGGCAAATTGTGTATGAGAAGGATAGATAATGTAGAAGATAGTGTAGATAACGGAGAATTTTTTAGTTGAAGAAGTGCAAATGCATGCGGAGGTAACAAGATAGCTTGGAGAGCTGCTAGAAATCAATCTTCGGATGGATTCACAATGGATTCATTCATACGTTAACATATTAGGAACCACCAATCAGAGAAAAACGTAATGCATCATAGGCAAAAATGAAAGGGAGATCAAAACATAAAGGACAGACACAAAATGTGGTGAGGAAGATGGAAATGTGCCGGCCATCCTGATGGTCAGCACACAGCACACAGTGATGAGGAAGATGGAAATGTGCCGGCCATCCTGATGGGTAGCACACAGTCGCCGGCTAACCGGCTCACGAGTTCGTGTTGCCTAAGGCAACACTGACGAGTGCTGTGTTCGTCCAAATAGTTTTTTTCTGTGATGAATGAGGTTCAGAAATGGCCATAGGCGTCTACGAACCCTAAAAAGGGTATTACTACTAATAAGATAAAAATGTGTTCATTCTAAACGGAAAACAATGCCCCAAGGCAATCGTAAGTGGGGATTCAATTCCCTCATAGGACTTTTTTTCCCTTTTATGTATGCCGGCCAGGTTAGCCTAGGGGTAACGCACTCGCCGGCTAAACCAAATGGCAGGGGTTCGAGTCCCGCCTAGAGCATGGGTGTTTTGTTCGTCCAAATGGATTTAACCTTCGATTTGAAGATGTGTTAAATGACCTTAGCCGTCGACTCACCCTATAATCAAAAATATTAATACTAGGTACAACCTTTTACGTGTTCCTATTACTTTCCTCATTTCACCCCTGGCCCACCACCGCTATACAGACTCGGGTCAATCGAGAGGGTTCCCCCCTTCGCCGGGCCCGTCACGCCAGTGATCAAGTGTTATATAAGTCGACCCCGGATCATTCCACTAATGAAGGCCCCTCTTCCAATCTCCCGACCGGATGAGGGAAGACGGAGGAAATCGCGCCTCAGATCTCTCCCAGCTCATCAAACCGGCCCTCCAGGACCTCCGTCCAATTAAAGCCCCCCCCCTCCCCGCCAGCGAGAGA
>WURS02028985.1:0-11673 GCA_011762765.2 Rhinocypha anisoptera | reverse complement strand
CAAATTCATATGAGAAAAAGTTTTATCCTCAGCCGGGACTCGAACACCGGACCTCCTCAATATCTAGTTGACGGTGTACTTTGACCAGTTACACCACCGAGGACTCTTCTCAACACACATGAATTATTCGGTGTGGTTCAGCTTGCTCGGCCGACGAGAGAAGATCTTCTTTGCTGAGATTCGTACCACTTTCGAAGAATGGACAAACACAAGAGACGACAGGGAAGGAATAATATGACAGACATACGAGTTTGAAAGAGTAGCTTTATCATTTTCATATATCAGGAATTTTATATACACCATCAGTGAAAATGCAGCACGGTAACCTGCGATTCGTGCATGTACTTTCACTCAGATCGCTATCTAAAACACGGATAATTTTAGTTTTAATTACTTTCACACATTGATTAACATCACGCATCCACCGATAAACATCAAAGAAAAATTATATTCGTTTCAAGCTTTCAAATTTCATTATATATCAGGAGTATATCAGTATGTCTATGTATAGGAGAATATTATTCGAGGTTCCTCAATACTGTAATTGACGAAAGAAAATGTACACGCATTCTTCAAATAGACTTTCCCCGGCAATACCGAGAATGTTTTTTAATAAGAAAAATTAAATGAAAGTCACAAATCTGTGATCCTCACCTAAATTCCATCTCAATGCTAGTATACTTTTGGACAGCCTAGGCATAAATACACTAACACGTCGATATTTGACTTATTCTGCTATCCTATTCTGATTTCCATGGAATTGAAAACAGATATTGATTTGTTGTTTGATTTTATTAGTGGTCAATTATTCAAGGGGGAACTAACGAATTACAATCACGCTCTCTGTCACTGTTATTTTATCCCATGTTCCTTTCAGAAAGAAACTGAATTACTTCTACGTTAATTGAATTTCTTAAAAGTATTTAAACTCTTCAAAGCTAATGTTTCACACCCGAAGTCATATTTCAGTTGTCTTACTTGCGCCATTGTGCGTAGCAAATAATTGGTTAAGTCGAAACCTTACACTCCCACAATGCTTCGATTATGCTACTATAAGAGCAATCAAAATATTCATAAATAGGATCAATTTTTCAATAAAATTGTATGAATGAAATACCTGCAAGAGTTCTACCTCTTTATTCATTCCGCTAACTATGCCGATATAAATAAATGAACTTAAATATTTTTTCGCCATTGAGGACATCACCTGATGATACTTATACTATGGGGAATCTATGGGCATGAAAAATGAATTTTCAAGTGGACAGTTTAATTTTTCTCTGTTCTTTCAATATGAAAGAATTTCCAGAAATAAACCTCCTTGCATTTGTATAGTAAAAGTAATAAACATTTGTCACGTAATTAGTTTTTGGTAGATATAAATGGAATCGTTGCGTACATTCCTACAGCAGTATCTAATTATTGCCTACATTTTTTACATATGCTATTTTCTATCAAGAATATAGTTATATTAAAGCTTTTATAATTTGGCTCTTATAATTAAATCTGAAAATGTAAGTATTGTAATAATACTTATAATAAAAATAATTATTAATATTGCATGAGAGGTTAAAACTTTGATATAACTTTATCGAAATCTTCAGACGCCGAGTTAGTTTGAAGTAACAATATGGGAAGACAATGAGAATATTGGCGCGAGGAGGCACTGAGTGAATACATCCTTGTTTGAAATTTCTACATTCCATATCTCCATAAAATTTCTATTTATCGAAATATTCATACTCGTTTTGGTAATAAAGGATGTTTCCTTGTCAGGTAATGATATTTTGTATCGATATAGGTTACAATAAACGTAAATTCTGTGGAACAGTCTAGTTGCTTTTAGAAATTATTTTCTAGTAAGAATTCTTTGAAACAAAATTTCCTTTAAATTTTTATACACATGAATCTCATTGTAATAATTTAAGGGAAACTTGACATTATTTATTGAAGGGTATACATATTTGTACATTACACACATTTTCATCAAAACAGTATTTTTAACGGGATAACAAGGAGAGGCATGCTCCTGTTTTTAATTTCAAACTTCTACTGAAATTCTAAAACTCGGACGGATGGAATAAATATAACATAGGTAGAAACTAATTTCAGTTGAGTTAAAAAATAAATATTGTCCAAATAAGGTGACCTCTCACCAGGAACGAATTTAAACCAAAGTTGATCTAAAGGCTCATTTAATTAATTCTGTACAGTACCTTTTTAAAGATTTATAGTCTTGAAGTAAAGCACAACTCCCAAATAAACCAGATACGTTAATTCTCTTGCAACGTTTTTCGGAGAAATCTAGCATAAGGTTTCTTTCTACTTCTTCCTCAACAAACGATCTTTATCTTAATTTCCCCTTCTCAAATATAACTTCTTATATCCCTACAGTTTCTTTTGAAGTACTATATCTTCATGTTACAGAAACCTGCAATTCCTACGTTTCAAGGAGTTGGTAGATATCAACACTAAAAACAGCAACGATAATATTTGTTATCATGGGAATGATCCACATATTATGCTTAATATTAATTACTATTAAATAATACCATTAAAAGTAACAGCTACAGAAAATTGGGCCAAATCAAATAATTTCCTTAATTCTTTCCGATTTTTTTTCTGGAACATTTTACGGTTTTTTTCAGAAAGATCCAATATTAATTGAAATCCTAGGACATAGGTACACTTATGTAACATGGTCTTTCAGTGTCTCGTGTACTTATGAGACTGTGTACATTTTTTTTTGGTTTGTTCATGTGCTCTCCTATTCTAAAGACGACTTAATCACAAACCGAACAAATTAATTCGTCTCCTCGAGGCCACGCAAAAGGGACCGTTAAAAATCCCGATCTGTCCAATAAATCCGAAAGGTCCATGCAATCTCCGCTCCATCCCTTCCCCCATCTCGCAATCAGTCGACGAGGCTCACTCCTCCACCTGCCGGCCGCCGGAGGTAGCAAGGCATCCCTGCAAACAACGGCCTTCCTCGGTCACCCTAACTAACCGTCGCCCTCACCCTCTCCCAAACCAACCCAGACTTCTCTTCCACGCGCCCCACACCCACTATAGCCGCTCTCCCTCGGTCGCCATGTGAGACCCCCCCTCCTCCTTCTCTTCTCTCCGCCTCCTCTGCCGTCTTTCCTCCCTCCGCACACCCTCGCTTCCCCCACTCCCCGCTTCAGCCACCTCCCGTCTTCCTCGCCAACTACCCCTTACGTCACCCCGTCTCCCCGACCGCCCAGGCCAACGGGCGGTGTAAAAGGCGAGGCGAAAGAAAGTTTGAAAAAAATCGCCCTTCTCAAAAAGTCCCCTGGGGCGTGGGTCCCACATGCCTCTCAGAGCCACACAACGGAGTTAACACTCATAAAAAATAATGAAACTTTCACTCTTTGTAGGGTATTTGTATTGTGAAGCTCCATTACAGTAGCGATAGAATACTTGGCACTGGAATACTTGTTGGAGCAAAAAAAAAACAATTTTCGTTCGAGTTAAGTGGATGATCCTTTCTTTCTTTCGATCGATAAAAAGTTTTAGTTACGAGGACCCCGTCTCCAGCCTTGAAACAACGCAGTTGTAACGGTCAAGAAACAAAATGATGGAAGAATTGTTAGGTGGGTGGGCAACTACCTTCAATGATCATAGTGCAAAAATTATGTAAAAGGTTCAAATAAATTCATCGTAAATTACTCTAGTGAAGTCAGGCGATGCTTCGGCCGCACTTAAACGACGCGGTATGAGTTGAAACTGTTCCAAAGTTTCGTCTGGCTCAAAGCCGTTGAATTTTTCCAGACTGAAACAATAGGATAAAGAAAAATACAAAACCAGCACCACATTCATATTTCAAGAGATCTTCACTTCAAGACAGCTTCACAAAGATCATTGTTTCGCAGACGAAACGGATGACTCTGCACCGTGGTGAAATAATTTTCTTCAGGAAAAACGTTTATTGGAATTGGAGTTTATTCTCCCTATCCTTTCGAGAAAAATCTTGAGATTCGATCAACTTAATCAGAATTGACCAAGTTGGCAATCAATAAATAAATATGAGGAAGTTCATCATACTCGGGATAAAAGAACCAACTCGGCTGTTTCCACATGAATTTTTATTTAATAAGACCATGGTTTCGCAGCAGGGCTAGAACATCAGGAGGTGATGTAGTCCTGCTACAACTGATGATGTAGCCCTATTACGAAACCATGGTCGTGTTGAATAAAAATTCATGTGGAAACAGCAGAGTTGGTTCTTTTACCTCCAATAAATAAATAAATATATTTTGCTCACCACTTTACTCTTATTTGAACATCACTTGTCTCGCTACTCCGTAGCATCTTCAGGTGATAGTCATCTGAAGTATGAAGTGTATGGTTAAGTAATAAGTGAAAAGTGGAACATGATATGTATTTATTTATTTCTTGCCAATATTTCAAATTTGCCACATAGAAGAGGCCTCTTCAATCAATTCCAGTATTTGCCATCCCAGTTTTCATCACTCCGGGGGTTAATTCGATTGATGAGCCGACCTAGTCTTACTAGTTGTTAGACTAAACCAAAAGCCATGTGAAATTAACACGTCACTGTGGAATGGATGGGGAAACTTCTTTTGTTGTGCAGCGTGTTCTGCCTCCGAGAAACTAGGTACCTAGAAAATAAGCCATTGTGGGTTTTGCTAGAGTTGTGCGGAGGTGTCACATCCCCGTTCAATGTCAAAGCTATCACCTGTCGGTAACTATGACATTTTGTTCAAAGCCTTCATGCCAAATAAACTCGTATTTAGGTTCTGTTATGATTTTACTCTAAACACGAGGCTGTGTAAAAAGTACGAACAGATACTACGGCCGTATGAAAAATAATATAGATGGATCAACTAAGGTAGTACTCTTAATTTAAAATAGTTCGGCCGAGTTTGATCCATTTATTAAGCATATTCATTGATGACCGTGTTAACAGAACAATTGATTAGAAGATAGAAGATTTTATCGTACTTAATGTTAAATTTGAGGGAACGCAGAAATCAGCAGACGGGGGGACAGACCGACTAGAACCGGCCAGCCTTGACCTTGTACCAAACTTGTACGAGACTCTTTCCCTCTACCTCTCCTTTCCGTCTCCCAAAGCTACAGACAGTAGGCTACGTGCGAAAATTCAGTTTTTTTCGCTCTCTTTAACGTTGGCTTTCAAAAAAAAGGGCGATTAAAGAAATGAAGGTGCAAATTCTTCGCAGATGCCCTAGATGATCAGTGAAATTGAAATCTTTTGAATCAAGTTTGAGATCGATTTTCACGGTTGAGACAGCCGCATCTTGAATAAAATATTCACGAGAAAAAGACGGTATTAAGGTTTTAAATTATAAACACGAAGAATTATTCCTAACGGCTTATTCACGAGTTAGTCACTTTTTTGAGAGAACTTTTTTATGTAACCTAGTACTGATTGGTACGTGCCTTCTGTTGCCATTTTCTTAACAGACCGTAAAACCTCTCAGCGTATCTTCTCAAGATGCTAAGGACAAGTTTCTCAAGAAATGATGCATGCGAAATAATATCTCAATAACTAATTATTGAATCATGCTGAGCCCAAAAATGTTTTTCATTGATCATGTACATTTCGTTCACTTGCGGTAAGGGCAAAATCTTAGAATTACAAAGGTAAACAAGTGATAAAATGGATAAATGTGATAGAAATTTCAGAATCAAATCAAATTTCTTTATTTGGCATTACTTGCTTTATAGAGTAAGTTTGGCTTTGTATTCATCAATACCAAAGTTATTGTTGAAGTACACTAATTCTATTGGTTTCACTTCCAGAGCCTCGACTAATAAACCATCACGTTAACATGTAGAGCGTCAACGAATTTTTTTTAAATCGAGATTTTTATCGTCAGTAAAAAAAATGGATGTAATTTATACTGTATCTTTAATAAACTCTTTTGATTGTTTAAATAACAGCCGAAATTTCCTAAAGTTTCTAGTATAGCTGTATAAAATAATGATATAACAATCAATTTCTTAGTCCTTTTCTATTGCCCCCAGACTGGAGCTTAGTGTTACAAGTCTTTTTATCCTTTTTTACAGGAAAATAATAGGTGAAACCTTTATTGCCATTCCTTCAATTCTAACCTCCTAATGACTTACTATGTGTGTACTATGGCTATCGGTTCAACATCACGGAAGCGGTTAATAGCTAAATAATTCAATGTGGAAAAGTTAATAAGCTTGTAATGTTTCATAATTATGCGATTAAATAATCATTTTATAGGATATTGAGTACCTATCGTAACCTAGAATTAATATCTTAAGTCATTAAAATCTAATGTTTATATAGGAAGAAATTTAGCTCAACTTGAAATAATATTACATTTTTTTAGTTTTAAGTGAATATTACAAAACCACTTTCTTACCTGATAGATAAAATTTTCAAAACAAAGCCTGAGACCCTTTCTCCATCTAGTGGTTCTCTTTTAGGTAACTATACTATTTTAATCTATTTCCTCACTGATACATGACATAGGACAAATATTGAGACTTTCTATGTAAATTGACTATGAATATCCGATATGACCTGGAATATGAGAATATTCTTACAGATTCTGTAGAACTCTTAATGTCCACCATTAAAAAATACCGAATCATGTAATAATAATTCTTCATAGAGCTGAGAAGGAAAATTAATTTTCTTCTCCTACTAGGAACTGGGTGTACATTGGAAAACATACATCACTCTAAGGATCTTATTAAAAGAATTAAGTTAGTTAATTCTGAATTCACTCAAACTGACACGTACGTTACATAAATGGTATAACAATACGATACGAGCTATAAAGACCATAGACTTGCTCTTCCCCCAATATCAGAGCTTAGGTTTTCTCGCCCGTTTCAAATAGTTATTGAGAGTGATAGTATCTTCAAGTACAAAACTCAACGGCAATAGGGTAGTTTCCTAAATATTTTTTATTGCCTTAATTGAGTAAATGTAGCACCTGGATTACTTATCTAAAGTCGTTCGGCTGAAATATGAAAAATATATTTTTTACAATCAATTGAAAACTGAAAAAAGTCGGCGGCGGGAAAAAGCGACGAGGAACTGGGAACGCTGGGAGGTAGCCCGAATGACGTCATGGGGACCGAAGACCGATACGGGACGTGCCGTACTACGTCGAAGCTTAAGCCGCGTTTACACGTAGCAGTGGACTGCTACCACAATCGAATCTGAAGCTTGTATCGATACTGCTAGCGTCCCAAGGGGCATCGGAGATGCTTTCAAGCTGCTTTACGTGCTTTTAGATATTAACAAATCAAGAAACCGTCTAAATCGTCCAGCATAGTGATATTTCGCTAATACATTCGTGATTATGACTACAGCATTACATTAGAGGCGAAGGGACGCACTTTGGTTGATATTAATAAACGAATTGCTTAGGAATAATAACATATTTTATTCTACGGACTAATGCCTGTATTAAGACGATAAAAATACTAGATTTATTAAAAATAACAATAGGTACTATATATTAGTCGTTTATAATTCTAAAGTAATAAAATTAATGATTTAAAAATAACAATATTTTTTGTCATTCATACAGCTATTTTTTTATTACAAACATCTTGAAAGTAGATAAAGAAGAGTGGAAAAGAAGGTTCGAAGAGCCTATTATCGCTGACCAGACTTCAAAAAACATCGTAACAAAATTTATATGACCACAGCAATTATATCTTAGGTATGTTACCTATAATTCCCTCTCCATCACACTTCGGTCCCGAGAAATATAAGCCAATATTAGGCGTAGCATTTAAAACAACCGGTGTCGGACATGCTTCAGCTAGCGATCGTTGCGATTTTTGCAATAGGCGCACTGCGAAAACTGATGGAAAGTAGAATACGTTCTACTTCGGGTAATAGGTCGAATCAGGTTCGACTCTGCTCGACCAAGGCCTAAATCAATCCGTAACAGCATCGCAGTTGGGGTTCACACGTACGAGTAGGCCTTAACAGTCTACTGTTATAGCAGTTACTGCAACGTGTAAACGCGGCTTTAGCGGCGCTCTGATAACCGGCAACCTCTCATTCTGGTAAAACCCTGAAAAATACTCTCGAAAATTTTCGATATAAGGATTGGAAAGGGAAAGCACACTTGGAAATGTGTATCATAAGGTACTGTAACACCTTGATTTTTAAATAGAAGTTATTTCGTTTATACGAACGTAACTACTCGTTTCGAATTCTATGTAAACCTTTTTCCTCCAATTTTCGTTCATATGTTCTCCTGAATTGGACCCTGTCCGAGCATACTTCCCCCGATTAACGTATGAATATAAGTTTTTTCAGATCATTTAAAACGAAACTTCCCCAGAAATAAAAGCTGAAATATCTCCTGTCACTCATGCCGTGGACCTTAGTAGTGTAATAAGAAATGTATTAACCGTTCGACGGAGAAATTTATGGCAGAGGACGTTAGCTGCAACTCTCACCAGTGGTAGAAACAATGTTTGCCGAAAGTGCAGGCCCAAAGTCTCAATAATATCATAAAACAAAAAATTTATTTCCTTCTACATTCATTTAAATAGGTAAGTCTCTGATATTTATGGAGTATATATAAACCTACGTAGTCCCAGTAGTCATCCATTCCAAAAGGCATTTGATAAAATGTTTGTTGGTTGCATATTAGATGACATCGGATTAATTTTTCCAGTTGCGAATTGGCATGATTGCCCGAGCATAAGTTGACAACCCGTTGTACTGAGTTATTACAGTATTTAATGTGTACGTTGCATCTTATTGCCCACTTAACAGGGACACGAATAAAATTTTTGCTCAAAGTGGAAGCTAATACTTTAGCATCTAAAGCATTTTTTAAAATCTTTTGTCTTAAAGTAAGCCTAAGTGCAAATTTAATAGGTCAAACTAACGAGATGAAGATGTTAGAACTTGTGGATGTAAGGGCATTACAAATCTATATCGAAGTTATAACTGTTAGTAGTGCAAGGAAGCAGGATTCAACGTCTCAGACCATGAAAGACCCTTTTGTTTCGTCCCATTGGTTGTCAAAGGGACGCAGCAGACGCATGTCTGCGTAAAAGTAAACACAACCCCCAAGGTCGACCCATGGCAGTAAGCTCTGTGTCCCGGTGTTGTGGCACTTTGAAAAATGTCTTATAACCTGTAAACAAATATAGCGTCTGTAACTTCAATTCGCACTAAATGATTTCACCACCTACTACGTCATCAACATGACTGCCGGGTTACCGCGAATAACATTGTCTTTTCAAATTTACTTAAAAATAAATACACAATTTTCTAGTAATGGAATCTTTCTCCCTCTCCGTAATTTGCGTGGAAAACATACATTTATATCGTACAACACGTCTCAATAATTAAGTTCAACGGTCTTAGATGTAGGAAACTACCCTAATAATGTCCTCCGAGGAAGTTATTTTTTCATTTTTAATTGCCTATTTGCCAGAACATAGCACTTATGATGGCACAATATAACAACGAAGACGAAACATAAAAACATCCATGGACGAATGCTGGAGGTTGAAAAATCCACCTAGCTAGGATTCGAACCCGTGACTTCCGGAATGATAGGCCAGGAAGTTACCCCGCCGCCACCGTCGCCGGCAGATGTTCAGGGAACCTCATTTTAGCGTTTAAAAATTCCCTTACGTGGCATCGAAAATCCCATCTGTGACTGAAATGCGATAAATTGGTTCATTTGAAAATAGACGTAAGTTCCTCTTTAGAATTGTAGTTTTTTCCTCCCGAGTTCACTCACTAAACTCCAATCTGAAGACTGAAAATAATGGGCCTCGAGGAAAGCAATAAGCGAGAGTTATTCTCCTCGCCAGATTACATCACGTATCTTCGTAACCGTCTGAATGGACAGAATAAACTATTTGTTTGAAGTTACTACGAACCTTTTTTCTTTTTAAAACTAGATCCAAAGGAATAGCAATATTACCAGCCACGCCTTGGTAAGAGTCTTGGTAGTAGCCAGTTTTTGATGACACTGATACATTAGAGGGAATATGTACAGAGAGAGGAGAAATCTAGGGACTCGAGATCTCATTCGGAATGAAAAGTCGAGCTTTTCTCCGCTGCTATTTAAGTTAGTGTTGTTATCACAACTACAAAAAAATTACCAAAGATCGTCATTATGGACTGAATAATCAAAGGGATCAAGGATAGCGGATGTAGTCAAGAACTATGATACGCTTAGTAAATAAGTCGATATCTTCCAATCACACACATGCTTCAATATGTGATGAGGTGAATTACGAAAATCGATAGGGATGGAATTCGATCCATAACCCTGCGAGTCAGTTTATGAAGAATATACTCCATTGACGAAGGAACGAAAAAAAAGAAATGGTCTGAGGAAGAAGTATTTAGAAGAATCTTGCTGGAATCAAAAAAATTATTGGTCTACTAAGGCAAAAAAACCTTATCATATTCAATATACTACCAACTACATATGAAGTGTGTAACAAAACTGTGTTGCAAGTGTGTAACAGGTTTTACTAATTACGAATAGAGGATATAAAACTGTCGGTTTCACAGGAAAAATTTTAATAAATAGGAACGGCTTCGTCAAATAGTTGACATCATCAGGTGATAATGATGTTGTCCACTATTTGATTTGACAACAAAGCTTAATTTCCTCTATCTATTATGTGGTTTCACCAAGTGCAGCAAAAATCTTTTGAAGTAGCTAATTTCTTTTCAATTTCCAAAAAATGATATCGATCTCTATCTCACCTGCATCTACCCCTGTTAAACCTTTTAACTGATAACAAACTGTCAATTTGCAGAATCTTTTAGTACCCAATTAGAGAGTAAAAAAATATCCCATCTTGTCTAGACTTTTTGTGTCGCAGTCGCTCCTGATAGCGGGTGAACCTTTAAGGTCCCAACTGGTCATTTTAAAAAAATCATAATCAGGGTCTCCCAAAGCCGATGCTTAACGGTTTACACGACGGCCGTGCTTTTGAATCAGCAATGGGAATGACAACAGAGACCAACTCGACCTTCTCGATTCCAATTGACTTTTCAGGGCTATGTGGGCGATAAAACTTGTAGTATACCCTCGACCTGGAAGGACGCAAGATTCGACGAGAAATTGCACTAGACGCTAATGCGGTAGCTACTCATCGATGAATATATTAAAGCGCTAACCGTTAGACCGTCGGGATTTCCGCCATCCCTCGGGCGGCCCGAATGAATCTAATGCCGGTCATGCAGCCGGCAATGGAACAACCACCACATCACTCTCTCTCTCTCACTCTATATATATATATATATTGCGACAGCTCTCTCTTTCTCACCCGCGATAGGACACGAGAGGAGAAATCTAGGGACAAGCACCGCCGCTTCCAGTCGAACGGAGAACTATGCGTGACTATCTTTCGGATCGTTCCTTTGTGTTAACCTTGCCCAACCCTGTCACTCGGATAGACTCTCTCGCGCTTTGACGGACGGAGGTGGACCTCACCCCCTTCCCTTTCCCCTCATTCTTCCCCCGAAGTCCCCCCCCCCCCCTCCATCCCTCCCCCAACAGGGAGAGAGATACAGAACTGTAGCAATCAAAGGGAGGCGAGTGCTAGAGACGAGTGGAACGCATTCTGAAGCAGCAACATTTCATATTCCATTTTCCGAGTGACCGGAGATGGTGTGTA
>WURS02028974.1:0-11673 GCA_011762765.2 Rhinocypha anisoptera | reverse complement strand
CATGCAGAAAGGACTCGAAATTATAGGGAGAGGTGGGCGGAGGGATGGGGGCGCGAATCTCGCGACAATATATCCCTCCTCCCTTGTCGATTCCCACGTGCGTGGAAATTTCCATGGCGACGGGGCGATCTTTCCCGTGACCCGGTTGCGTGTTGACGCTTATAAACGCTCGAGACCTCCGTCGAAATTGCTCAGGTTGACTCTTTTATGACGGCGGGCGGTGCAGACGGCGAAGTGCGGGGTGTTGGCATCCTGGCCGACCAAATACCAAAAGCGGATAAACCCACCGGTACGGGTTTCATTTCAAATGGCAACCATTTCCTTATTGAAGTCAATGAAATAAGAGAGCTCAATTATATTAATTCGTCGGAAACAGTCGAAATGATGAAGTCGTGAACCCAATGAGGTCCATTGATTGCAATTATTTTCTACATACATTACTCTCCGGATAAACATATGACGGGAGATAATGACATGGAGAAAATGCAGTGGCGTCACGATTTTTTTTTCGTAATTTACGTTAAAACAAAAACCAGGGACCGACGTGATGGGAATAAAAGTTCAGAGGTTCACTGGACGATTGATTCCTGCTAAGTAAAACAAAAATTTTACAAGATTTATCGCCGTGGATTCCTCCTATTTCTCTTCGCGAGCATTTAATCAGATGTTTTTGTGAAAAAAGTATTTTACGAGAATTGGAACGGCCATTTTAGGTACCTTCGTGGTTAGATTGTTCCAATGGTATCCACGTTTTTTTTTAAGGTTAGGCATCGGTTGCGAAATGAATCCTTTGTTTGTGCATTATATACCCCTCCCAACACAGGGCATCTTACTGTAAGGGTCATACGCCGTGAAACTTCACATAATGGCTTTCTTGCGTCCTTCGGCTTGCGTGGGGAGTACTTAGAGTAATACGACATATTCGTGCTTTGAGGACAAGTAATATTAGTGGTTATTCAGTCAGATGAGGTGACTATTTGGCAAATAATTATCTCACCTGGCTGGAATGACAAGAGACCTTCACCAGTACGTAGAGCCTTCACGAACGTTTATGCTAAATACGCCCACGAGACGTATGGCAGTGCTTTAAAATTAATTTCCGTTTCTATCTTGAGAAACGGCATATCCTAAGAGCCCACCCATGGCAGACACAGATGATGATGAAGGGTAATCTACCTTTAAAGGTTAAGTTTCTGATGGATTCCAAGTGAGAACTATCTATCTCCATCTTAGCTCCATCTCTCTTCAAATCCTCATAGCTCCTACCACCTATCGTTCTATTTTAAATGCCTACTATCTCCTTTCATTACAATCTTCCTTGAGTCTTGCGCCTAAATCTGCCCTATCAGCATTCCATCTATTGCAAGTCTACTCACATTTATCTCTTTCTATTGTTCTTTGGACCGCTTACCCCTTGTCTATTCGCGGAAATAAGGGATCCATGCTTGAATAAGTGAGGAAAAACCAGACAAGATGGTGCTCATCCACCTTTACTTATCATTACCCTACGCTTGCAGTCCAAAGGTATCTGTTAGAGCAACCCGACCAGTGATGTGCCTCTTCACACCTACGTGGTTCAGGTAGAAATTTTTGAATTATAATCATACCAAATAAATGAGGCACAACCAGTCAGACGGTGCTCAAGGTTCCATTATCTATAATCGTTCGAAGTCTGCAGTCCGATGATTGACCTTACTCCCCATTAACGCAAATTCCTCTTCAAATGAATTCAATCGATTTCGGCTCAGGTTGATGGAACCACATTATGATTAGAGGTAAATAAATCTTTTGTTGATTTCGCAGAAGATTTTTTTATTATCGCGCGGCCGGTTTCGTCAAATAGTTGACATATTCAGGAGACCGATGTCAACTAATTGACGAAACCGGTCGTGTTATAAATAAAATTCCCCTGCTAAACGGACAAAGTTTCATTTAGGTAACTTAAATCATCCTATCAAAATCTTCGAAATTTCTACCAGCTACCGTTCTATCCAAAATGCATATTATGTTCTTGATTCTACCTCCCTCTACCCAACAGCACTCTCGACTACTCTCTTGGACAGCCAATAGCCTCCCAGCATTCCTTCCATTCACCTTTGGATTTAACGTAACAATCGCCTCTCCTCCCATACCATTCTTTGCACTTTTTCATTAGTTTTCTTCTCCATCTACCCCCAAAGTCTCACACACATAGACTGCGCAAAATGTCATTGCGCCTCTCCGGATGTTTTTTGTTCCTCTCTCCCCTTGTCCCACTCACTAGTCATCCAGTCATAATTTGATTGTTTTGGAAAAGTGCAACCATGCCCCCCCTTCCATGATCCTTGTTATTACACGCTTGGCAAGGCAGGCAGGCGGGCTCATGAGATCGGACGAGGACTTGAAGCGCTCTCGTAAGTACCAACTTAAAAGCAAGGCATGTTAGGTCGATTACACAGTCCACGTACGTAAGTTCAGACTTTATTTTACGACTGACAAATTCAATTTTAAAAAATTCACACGATCTCGATATTTCGAGAGGCTTCCCTAAGCGACAAGCATTTCTCACCGGCGGCGGAAAGGATTACCTCCTTCGAGAACCTATTCCCTAAGAACCTAAGAACCTTTTCATGCATGTAGTATATAACCGATACACGAAAGAGAAGATGAAAACTACCAGGTTGATTAATGATTTGCTACGAACATAAAATGACCGAAGTTAGGCTTAAGTACTTAAATTTGTTTTTTTTAATAAGCATTCGGTTTTGCTTACGTAAATACGTCATTTTGTGACCTGCACGACTTATTTATTACCAATGAACTCTACTGCGATTTATTAAATAATTATTTTTGCACTTATAATTAAAAAAATAAGCATACTGAGAATAGAATCAGCACTTTTCCACAGAAAAACTTTTATTTTTCTGTGGAAAAGTGCTGTTTTTATTCTCAGTATGAATCTCTTCCACCACGTCACGCCTGATTCGGTGAATATTAAAACAAGCTTCATTCATTCTCTTCATTCATTCATGAGCAATTCTACTAGCAGCACATTTCAGTTAATGGAAGGGTACTTGCCACTGATTGCAGTTGGGTCATCACTTGACTGGATTTGTCCATTGCTTATTTTAAGGTTGATTGTGTTCGGTCCGGAGGATGCCGAAGGGTTGTTACTGCTCATGGGTAGGAGTAATCGTGCTCCGCTGGGCATGGCCCCACCGGGATTCGCAGGACCACGATGGGGGAGGACAGACAAAGAAGGAGCTAAAAGCACCTGAAAGCAGAGAGGATGATATAGGGAGTAGACATTAATCATTTTAAATCAGAGAGACACCTCTAAGCACATGCACATTTCAAACATCAAAATACATAAAGGAGGACAAAATTGGAATAAGCAAGATCAAGATAAGCAAGATAGGCCCTCTATGTAACAAAAATTTTTGTGGAAGTTTACAGCTCGCGACAAAGAACCTTTTGCAAAAAAAATCATGCAATATGGCATTGGAACCGACAAATTTTTACACACATGAAGCAAAGTAGACAAAAGAAGAGGAAATTCTATGAAACTCGTACTACAAAACAGTAAATAACCCACTGGTAAACCCAATGTCATCTTTTATAATGATTTCAATTCAAAGAAAACCCAATGTCATCTTTTATAATGATTTCAATTCAATGATTGGTATGTAACAGTTCTTCAAGATATCCTGCCAAACTTTTACAGTCTACATTCATAATTCCAAGCTATTTTCCATTACCTGTTTCTCAAATGGTTTAAACTCTAGGGTTCCTTTCTCCCTGAGACATTACCAATACAGTTTTCACTAAACTGGCATGCCTCGATATGCACCTTACCAGACTCACTCTCCTCACAGTAAGCACAGCCCATGAGTTTTTTTCTTCATCGACTCTTTCAAGTATTTTCTCATGGAAGACTTTGTCTATTCAATTTTCAACATTCTTCTATAGCACCACATTTCTATTGCTTCCTATCTTCCTTTCTCTGAGGCTCCGATTTGTCCATGTCACACATTTACATGAAAGCAGGCTCCATTTGCCTAATGAATCTCTTCCTATGTCCTGAATTTTCCCATGCCATTGGGCTTAGTACCAAATGACCTCTATCCTCACCTAGGGACGTAGAAGACTTTTTTTTTATTTGTTGCTGTCACAAAGAATGCCTTTTCACTTTGTCTTTATGCTTATTCTTCCATCATTGGTGATCTCGCTTACAAAATTAAAATTCTTCCGTCAGCCTGTGTCCTTAATCCTTGTTAAATAAGAGTGAATTTCATTGTTAAAACGAAAGAGTTGGCTATTGTTTCCCATGAAAACTCATAAATGGCAAAATATATATACACAAAACAGTTACAACTACAAAATATTTTTAAAAATTAGTGTTCTAGCTGTTCCATGCGTGTATGTATTCACTATCTTAGTTTTCATGAAAAATACCATTCACCTCTTTCATTATAACGATGGAATTCACTGTTTATGAATAAGAAAACAGAATAACATTTATGTTATAAATGACAACTTATAAATGTCACCCTATGGCCCAATGGCTACGCAAAGTCTACAAGAATCTACCTGATCAGTTGAGGAGCTGCAAATATTTATACAACTTTAAACTAAAACGGAAAAATCTTAAAGTTATTTATGAATGAGTTTTACTGTTTAAGGAATTTTTGACTGACCACAAGAAGTAAAATGATAATTTCATTGCTGCTAAACATTTATTTTGTCATATTTTTTTCTTTATACAATTTATACTCCTTATGACGCCTGCTTTACCCACATCCTTAATACATGGTCTTTGTATAATATAATCCTTTTTTCCTTACTAGAGCTTCAGACCGTATCTCTAATTTTATTCTTGTTCACCTTCAGTTTCTATTCCCTTTTCCATACAGTCCTTGTTTCATCTTCTATCTATTCAATTAGTGTCACAATGTCATATGCAAATTGCAGCATGCTAATTGCTTCTTATTATATCATTACACTCCATTTTAACTGGTATTCCCCATATAAACATTGAAGATTAAATAATGTGATAGTGATCATCCATGCTTAACTACTTTCCCAAACAGCAAATAGACATCTATTAGATATTTAATAGATATAGATCTAATAGATCTATGGGAACCACTCTAAAGGTACCTAGTTACCCACACTCTATATGCAGTTATATCCAGTGCCATACAGCAAATAGATATCTATATTATGTCCAGACATTGATGATCTACCAATAGATATCTATTAGATATACCATTTTTTGGACAATAATATATCTATTAGATTTCTACCATATTCATCTACATATCAATATCTATTAGATATCTTCATATTTGCTGTCTGGGTTTCTTTACTCTTGCTTCTTTTCTGCTTTCAGCAACTCTTATCACTGCATAGCCTGTTCCCTGTGTAGAGCATGTATTACTTTTCTAACATCAGAGTTCATCCCAATGCATTTCAGGAGTCAAAGCGTGTGTTTTAACCTACACTATCAAAAAATTTCTACAGGTGTACTGCTCATTCAAAACCTAAACTGTTCCTTGGTTGAATGGTTTTCTGTTTTCATTTGAGATTTTATGGTATATTATTGCTGTCACAAAATATGATGGTTTTAACATTTTTCTAACTTTTTCCATTGGTTTTTTTAGGCGAACTGCAAGGAAGTGTTTGTATATGACTTAATGCAATGAAATGTAATTCAGTAACACTGAAGCTTAAAACATGAATAATGAACACTTAATTTCAGAACCATGTGTAGATACACAGCATGCTAAATGACACACATTGAGAAGATGGTCCAATAAATCAACTCTTAATCATGCAATACTTATTCTAGGAGTAAATTTACTACCTAAAAATTCACCAAGCATGCCACAATAAACAGAAAACCAGTAGTAAACACTATAATACAACCATGACAACCAGAAATTATTACTGAATGGCACAGGAAATTCTTCTTTATTCTTGTAGTGTTTAAATTCATCATTTCCATCCGGAAAGCAGAATAAGACACAAATAAATTCTACCAATCTACACGATGAATAAAAAGTAAAATGGCAGATAATGGCAAAAGCAACTAGCACAAAAGTTTAAGACCTACCAATTATAAGACAAATATATTGTACAAATTTATTAACTATACTACTGAGGCTCCAAAATTTATTACCCTATTCTGAAACAATTCCGATAAAATATAAAACCATAACTATCGCTGAAAGCTAATACTAATAAAGAATGTAAATCAAATAGTTTTTCAGTCTTGAGATGTAAAAACCACTGAAAATCCAACCTCCCTTTCATGGACTACATAATCGAGAATTGGTTGCTGAACATCACTTTCTAAAAGGAACTGACTTCCAGAGTGAAAATGAGAATGTTTTTACTTTAATTTATTGTAGTATTTCACTAAGACATACAACACAAACTACTCATACAATTTAAACAAAAAGTTTTCTAACAAAAGAAAACCAACCAAAGGTACATGAATGTTCAAATACCCTCTTACTATTCAAAGTGGGAGAAATTATTTCATGTCATTGGGCAATGAATGGAAAGGAATAGTATATTCTAAGTACACATGTTTAAAGACCACTTTACACACGGTGCATGATATCATGCGCATGATCTCGTCGGAAACTATATCTCCCAAAATGAAGGGATCATGCACGAGAAAAATAGAACATGTTCCAATTTTTTCTCATCATGCATGCATGATGTTTGCATGATCAGCACTCATTGCCCATGTTTGTTATGTGAAATATGGAGATACCACTTCGAAGCTAAAAAATTTTATTACAATTAGTTAATGCATAGTACTGCGACAAGCAGGCTATTTGGAAGCATATTAAAGTTTATAGACTATAAAATGTTTTGTGTTCAATTATTTAATCGAGCCCTAGGAGAGAAATCTAGAAGTGGAAATTGCATGTTATTTATGGGTTGGTATTATGGTGACATGTACAACATCTGCGCGGTTGGTTGCATTGTCAAAATGGCAGATACATACAGGTAGTGGTATAAGATTTTTACTACCACAGGCATGTGCATGATATGCACCGTGTGTAAGGCAAATATTCATCATCGAATTCTGTCATGCATGGGATATCGTTTACGACGAGATCATGCACATGTGCATGCGCATGATATATATCATGCACCGTGTGTAAAGTGGCTTTAAGGGGAAGTTTGCTGTTCATGACTAGTTCCAATGTAATTTCTTAGCTGTTTAATTTAACTAATGAAAAATCTACAAAATTGTCTCAGGCAACAGAAATAACTACCCAAATGATTATTTTTTAACATGACCATAGTTTCATAGCAGGGACCTGATGATGTAACCCTGCTACAAAGCAACAGTTGTGTTAAATAAAAAATTCATCTGGAAACTGAATAGTTGGTTCATTTACCCCCAGTTACCAAAAATCTGCTAAATTCAATGTTATTAGGCCCAACTTCATGGAGAAGAAAGACAAAAAACTGTTTTTAAGTCCACAAATTATTATTTTTATGCCACTGGTTCCACCAAACACCTCAAGATGTTGACTGTTTGACGTAAACCAGTCACTTGAATGAAAAAATTGTGGACTCTCAAAGTTTTGTTGTCTTGCTAAAAAAAAAATCTGCCCGTGGAAATTAATCATCAAAACAATGGCTTTCGATATATGTACCCTGAGAATTCCTGGCATTTTGCTTTTCATGCACCCTCGACAGGTATGAAGCAAAGGATAAAAGGAGAAAAAAGCAAAAAACAACAAAAAAAGTCACTATCTACCACAGCAGGAGGCATCATCACACTAGGCAAAGTAGCCCAAGTCAGGCAGTGAACGGCAAGATGCTAAAAGGCAATGCTCGAGGAGAGAACACAAGATTGAGGGGGGGCACCTTTGGACCGGGAGGGGGAATCCCTCCGATGGGGCCGTCGTCCCCCGTCCTGACCCCTCCACCCCTGGCCCCTCCGCTCGCCCCCTCTATGATGGTGCCCACGTAGGCGAACGTCGTGGTGGTAGTCCCACCAGTCGTGTGGGGGGTGGGGGGCTGATCGGCGCAGCCACCCAACCGCCCCGGCTGCCCCTGTTGACCTTGAGGGCCGCCCATCGGCATGGACAACGGGAGGGGTAGGGGGAGGGAGAGGGGCAGGAAGTGGGTGGGCGTCGGGGCTATGGGTTTCTTCTTTTTCACAATCGCCTCCGCCGCGGCGGACGTCACGCTGTGGGTCTGGGACGAGGAAGACGAAGTGGGGATCCCGCAGGAGCGCCCCGAGCCTCGGCTGCCGCCTCCCCCCGTCATTACCTACACCCATACATTGAACGTGAAGAACAATGAACGATCATTCATCCAAAGGCCCTCTGCCAGTTAAAGGTAGAGGAACTATATGAGCCACTACTATGATTATCAGAAGACACCAAGGACCTATATTACCCGAACATTCTTTATTTATCAATAAATTAACCGTTTGAATGCCACCCTTTCTTTGGTGCCATGGATATTTTGAGAATTTTGTATGCCTTTACTTAAAAAAAATGACTATTTATTTATTACAATTTTCACAATGATTTCTTCTGCTTTAGAAAGTGGACATTCCCTTCTCAACACGCTCGACGTGGGTTATGGGGAAAAAAAATCTTTGCAAATCCACAAATATAAACTTACTTAATGTGTCAACACGTCTCACTACACTGTAGCATCATCAGGATGAATTCTGATGATGATTTCGTGTAGTGAAACATGTTGACGCATTAAATAAGTTCATCTGTGGATTTGCAAAGATTTTTTTTCCATAATCTACAATGGAATTCCACAATGTATTGGCTACCACCATCTCTTTCGCACTCAATGTGGGCGCCTTGAATTCAAGGCATGTTTAGCTATGCTAGATGCCAAGGCATGGAGTCTCACTAATTTTTTTGTTTTTTTTTTCCGAGCAGCGCATGTGAGACGTATTTCCAGGCCTTGACTTTGAGGAATGAAAAAATGTCATTGAAATTTGAAAAATTATCGCTGCATTGCAAAAATATTATGCTTTAAATACTTAACAACATCTAATAGTTCATTTAGCAAAAAAATCTTCGGCATCTGGGGAAGTTTTTCGGAAATTCATTCGTGCATCGTTGAATGTGTTAATGTGTATGAATAGAAATCCACTATTAATTCAAATGCAAAACAACTGTTTTAGTTTAACCCTTTGAGTGTCACATGATGATATATTGCAGTTGGCACTCCAAGCATGATTTGTAAATGACGATAAATCATCACGTGGCACTCAATGGGTTAATTACTCCCAGTTTCAGGATCTGTCTAGCTTCTGGCTTCCTTCAGGACATCTATAATGCCTATTCTTTTCCTCCTTTCATCTCACATCCAACATGCCCTTCAATCGCCCCTTAAGTCTTTCTCCCAAACACTTAGCCTGCCATCTCCATATTTTTGTTACCATTTGAGGCTTAACTTAGTACAATTCTTTCATTATGTTGGCATGTATATTTCCAAGGCATTGATTAGTTGACCTCTGCACTTTTCCAGGTGTTCACCTCGATCATTGAACGGGCAGGGTAACAGTTTTACCAGTAATCCTACTGCTGTCTTCAGATCGAAGGCTTCAGGCCATCGACCTGAAGCTGTCAGTAAGATTACTGGTGACACTATTGTCCAGTCCAATCATTGGCTTCAGTGAATGCCCGGAAAAATGCATAGATCAACATTCTTCTATATTGCTTGAAAGGAAAACATTGAAATTCCACAATATCAAATAATTTAAGCTTCAAGCAGAATGCTAAGTATCATCAGGTTACTTCTAATATTACAACCTAACCTCCCTTATCGAATATAATACATCCTCATCTGTCTTCCTTTCAATCTTTCTGAACAAACCCACACATTCAGTCTCTAATATGAAAGTACCCTCTTTCCTCAATGACTTCAAAGCGAAATTATGCTGACTTCGTCTGAAAATTTCATTTCTCCATGGCTTTCCTATTTTTATTACATCTCCCTCTATAGTTTCTTCCAGAAAAATGCCCAAAGGCAGAAGTGATCCACCATTTCTAATTCATGCTCTCCTGATTTCATGTTTGACTCTGTTATTTTACTTTTCAAAGAATGCATTGCCTTCATTTTCATGCTGTTTATTTTCATTCCATAAGTCTCACATTGTATCAGAAAAGACGGCTTACAAACCAGAGTTTTATTCCAACAAACCTAAACGATTTATTTAGTTCCCCACAAAAGATTCATTCCTGTATCTAACCCTTCTCTGTGTTTGTGTATGTACCAGAAAGCAACTGTGGCAAAAGAATTCTTGTATAACTCATGTTTCGAATAAAGCACCTATCCCACAAGCCTGTACCCATATTCCCCAAATGAATGATCACAAGTGAGTACCAAAGAGGTCCCCTATGATTAAATAAAATGAGAACTTGGAACAGCCTGAGACTACTCATGATAATTTAAAGTCAATAATACACTCACACTGCTAGGGGTTATTACAATTTTTCTTATTAGTAGTATTTTTCATTATAGGGTGTTTTGATGTCTAAGGTCATTTAGCACCTCTTCATATCATAATTTTTTTAAATCCATTGGATAAACTCATCACCCATGCTCTAGGTGGGACTCAAATCTGCAACCATTGGGTTCTCCGGGCTACCCCCAGGATATCCTGGCCAGCTACAATTCTTATTATTTTAAAGGTAATACCAACTGAGACCTATTTAACCAAGTAACATCGAAATCCTAGAAATCAAGTGTTAGACTATCAATATCAAATTAAGAACTGTATTTAATCTGGGAGTGATACATCTTTTTAAGGCTATGTAGAAGAGGTACCAAGGCTCTGGATTCACAAAATTTGCTGAACAGATTTCCCCTTTTGGGGCAGAGAAAAATATCGTTGAGAATTTTTGCGATGAGTTTGCAATTAAAATGATCCAGTTAGTGCAGTACTATCTCTTAGTACTATCACAATGCTAAGTAAAAATAGTATCCATGTGGCCAAAATGGGACTCATGTGGATAATGGATATTGTTACATTTGTCTAAATGACCTGAGGTGAATGACTATACACACTATCAAGTATTAAACTTTCTCTCTAAATTAAAATAACCTATTTTGATTGTACTCAGGTTAAGAAGGTTGTGAATCTAATGTTGCAAGTATTAATAGATACTTCATTATTTAATAAAAGACTAGCAATTCAGTTTGTCCACACAGCATTTATCTCCTGGTGGTATGTAGTCCATGGGAAATGGTTAATTCTTTGTATTTTTCCACATTTATTTTAAAACAGGTTACATCGTCATAAAATACATTTGTGAAAAAGTACATACAGTAGAATCTCGATTTTACATATTCCGATTTTACGAAAAATTTTATTTTACGCAAGTGATGAAGGGGCCCCGACCGTCCCTCTATGTATTCTTATGGAGTTATTAATTGATACTACGAAAATTCGATATAATGATTTTACGAAAGGCCTTTTTGGTCCCCGGCGGAAGTAGCCTTTCGTTTTAACAAAACAAAACCGCAGAACCTAATGACACTGCAAAAAAATCAGGAATATTCACGTCGATTTTAATGGCAGTGATCGATTAAAGTACAGTAGAAGTCCGCTATAGCGAGTATGGCTTATAATGAGAGTATCGCTATAGCGAGTGATCGTTTTGCATTGGTTGGTCCACGTGTTAA
>WURS02028964.1:0-11673 GCA_011762765.2 Rhinocypha anisoptera | reverse complement strand
GGTCTTGTTTGGGGTCGGGGTGGGGGGGGGGGGGGGGCGGGGGGGGGGGGGGGGGGGGGGGGGGGGTGGGGTGGGGGGGAGAGGAAAAAGAGAAAGATAGATGTTTGAATAGACTTTTGTTTCCCGTAGAGGGCCCGTTTTGGATCTTCCTCTTTTCCCTTTTGCCAAGGATTCCTTTTCTGGGCCGCTATCGTCTTCAAATAATCGACGATTAAACGTTTTGGTATCCTTTCTTCTCGTAATTCGATTTTGGCAGGCGATGGGATTCGTAAACGTGAAGAACATGGGGCCAATGAGCCGCTCCACTTTGGAATTTATTTACGGCTACAGTGATCGGAGGAAGATGAAAATCATATATGGCCACCTGTGATTTGAGTATATTGATTAATTACTTGAGCGTGTTACAATATGTGCCAATGAAGTTTGATTCTCTGTATTAGGATGGAGAGCAAACATGAGTCAGAAATTATCACGATGACACTGAAAATAAAAATGGAAAATATTTATCAGTTTTATTTATAAGTGAAGACCATTTTTAGCCATTCCTTGGGAGATATATCAATTCCCTTAGCCTAAATTTTCTCAACTATGATAAATATAAACAATAAAATATCCCAGACATTATATATTATTATTATTCAGATTTTTTTTATTTTTATCGGCCAGGGAAATCGATTTTCCCTTACTGATTTCTCATTGAAAACTCGTAAAAATGGGATAACAATTACCATCTCCTTGAGTATAAATCGTGGTATTTACTTAATATATTCCATTTTTCCTTTTGAACATTTAACTTTTATTATTAGAATCATAAATAACATTTCATTATTTCACGGTACATTTTCTCTCATTACCATGTTGTAATACATTTTCTACGTAAAAAGAATCAGATCGTTATGAATTTTTTTACTTAGATTGGAGAAAAACTTTATTGTGTAAAGAAGGAAAACGAATCCTAAGATTAGGATAGTAAAAGCCATTACGTATTTGGCCTATTAAAATAATGTATGCAAATTGAAAGTTGTAGTTGTAGTTGCAGTGGATTTACAGAAGCTAGAAGTATAGAAGACTCCTAAAATTATAATAATACGGATGATGGAAATAATGGCGAATGAGAGCGTACTCACAAGGATAGAAGAAGGAGATTTCATATTGAGCACGGATGAAAAAGAAGTACAAGGACTGAATACACCTTGAGATGGTCTGGATTAAATCCGTAAATCTTAATGAGAAAATAAAAGTAAACTACATACAAAGTTAAAGGAGCTGAAGTCAAAAAATTATAATATCAATGAAAGATGAATGTAACGAGGAATTGCTATTGATCATAAGATTGTTTGACCATAAAAGATAGAAGGCTGCAGTAAATCACTTCAGATTAAATTAAAACCGAAGCCACAATCAAGTTTTTCTATTTCCTTTTCTCTGAAAAACACGGGGAAAGTGAGTTTAATTGTTTAACTTTTCGAATATTTAAAAATGCTGTTGAGTCGTTAGCACTTCACTGCAGATGTATTTTTTAATTGAAATCTTACTACTAATTATAATAGTATATTAAAGGAGTATATTTTGTAATTTTCATCAAAGCATATTTTTAATTATTGTACATGCGAGCTTCGAAATGTAGGCAAATAAAACCATATGCTGTGTAGAGTTATAAGGTTCTGGAACCTGGCCCATGGGGAAGGATGTTGAGTGTAGATTGGAGGTTTTTGAGATGTGGGTTTGGTGAAGAATGGAGAGGATGAAGTGGAAAAGGAAAAAAAATAATGACTGCTAAGAATGGTAAGGGAGGCAATTTTTGGAGAAAATTCAAAGAAGGCAGGAGGGGTTAATGGAAGGGATACACAGAAGCGATGGGTTATTGAAGTCAGTAATGGAGGGTGGGATGTTTGGTAAGCGAGGTAGGAAAAGGTATATTAGATAAAAATTATAGATATCTGGTAGAAATTACGCAGAGGTGAAGAGGGATCTGCGTTAATTTGTGTTCGGGACTCGATAGTAAAATCAATCTTCGGACTGCAAACTTAGGACGATGATCAATACAGGATACTGAGCACCATCAGATTTGTCGTGCGTCTTTTATATGGTAACCAATCACACATTTCTGCGAGTAGCCAATGAAGAAGTACTTCCAGAATCCAAAGAAAGAGAATGAAGAAAGTACACTTACAATAAGACGGAAATTAATCGGACTTACATGGGAATCTGAATTGGAGGTATAGAATGATAGCTCTTGGGAAGTATGCAGAGTTGAAAGAGATCTTTTTAAAAGATAGTTCTAGTTTGGAGCTATCAAAACTTATCCTAACCGGTAGATAACTTCTATATAACAAAATTAAAATTCATCGAATAGTTATTTTTCTTAGGTAAATATGTTATTATTGCTGTAATAAGCATATCCGTTCCTTACAAATCAGAATCGGAAGTAACTACCAAAACTTTTTTGTCTTTGTTTTTGGGCCGATGACCGTTGTCTGCATCATAAATTAATCATAATCAATGATCTGGTTTGTCTAATGGATAACGTGCCTTCACATGCATATATAAATTACCCCGCATGTTGTCGCAATTGGAGTCTTGTTTCCTGAAACTTCCCATGCATACCAGTACCTCTGATGCAATCTAGACAACGAGAGGATTGAGAGTATAATCGGGCCTTCCTTCGCCACGGTGGACTATTTGAATTTTCATTGTGTGGGTACTCATCGCTAGTCACTCCCTTCTTCATCGGGTAACGCGAGAAAAGCCACCTGCTCTCCGGAGCGTCAGTCAACCACTTCTTTCCTTGGATAGCCAGCATGCGCCACGCGAACTGTACTGTGCTACGCAAAAAGTGTTTAAAATGCATTGTGTGAAAAATGTTCTTCTCTTTTGTGTTCTACAGAGAAAGAATTCTAGTATCGTGTAACAAAATAGAATATAGTTTAATTGAAGTAGAAATTCAATTGTATTTTTATCCATAGGTGCTACTCAGCAGGAAGGGGTCCGAGCATTCTGGTGTTAACTTGGCTGAAGTAATGGACTCAAATATGATAGCAGTCTTGGTCGTTGAGTATACATATTAACATTTCCCATTTCTCACGATTGCATGACTGTAATAATGAGAGGATTTCCAACCATTGACTAGACAATGCTTGTGACTAGGACAACATTTTAAAGATAGATCGGAATGGTCTCTTCCTTAAACGCGATTGTATTATGTAAACCTACCGCAGCAGTGCCGGCCTTCTTCTTCTCAATTCTATCCGAAAAACTCTCATTCTTCTCACGTGTAGACCCAAGTTGTAACCGTCGTTGCGATCGTTCAGCGAAAGCATTCCGATTGGCCAATTTTTATAGCCTTTTAAATCCATTCGTTATTGCTTTAAGTCTGATGATTATCCCATTTACCTCTGTCCAATTCTTCAACCCTTACAATGAGACTGCTTCGGCGCGACAAGTCCAGGTGGACGACGTTCATTCAAATTACGTGCCGCTGCACACACGAGGCGTATTTCTTTGGCGGGACTCCAAGACGTATCGTGTCTATTTTGGCGAAAAGTTTTATACCCACGCTCTACCTGGTCTCTTTTTTTATTCTTTTTATTCCTCATGAGGTCTCCAGTATTTCTTTCATTATGTTCCCATTAAAGCCAATGCTTCTGTTTGAACGAATTCATCTCGTCCTTATTTTCTGTAAGACCTTTATTCCTTCTATAGTAATCTTTTTTTTTTCTTGGAATAGATAATGTTTTTGTATCTCTGAATCTTCATGATAGGTGGTAACCTCCCATTATAAGTGCGCGACAGGGTGTTCTTTACCGTGTGCGATTGCACGGATATACGAGATTGTTTTGACTCCCATAACTTCCAGTATCACGTAGCAGTCCGAAGTTTAACAGGGAAAGGTAGATGATTCACTTTCATTGGCGTTCCTCGTGTGGCAGGCTTTTGGCATTCCAAAACTTACTTCAATTGGGTCTGAGGCGTGGCAAGGCGAAAGGTTAAGCAGGACTAATTGAACGAAATCGAATGCATGTTATAAGCCGTTGAGGACCGACTCAGTTAGCCTGGTCGGCAGTACTCTCACCGGTTAATCTGAATTCCACCCCTAGCTGGAAATTTTTTCTTCCTGAATGCTTGTAGGCACTAAAGAGACGCGTCCGTAAATAGTATATGTGCGACTAATTAACAGAAGCGACTATATACAAAATTGAAAATACTGGTGAGAAAAAAATTGAAACCGTTGAGTACCTGTCGACTGGTTCAGTGTTTGGCCAACCATAGAATGATAACACATTCTATATTTTATGAAACGACTAATTAACTAACACTGCTCGAGTACATGAGGATGTTCGTTTGGTCATAAATGAAGTACTTATCTTACAAAATGAATAGGTTTCATTTCCTATTCCGTAAAAACTCTAGAAAGCAGCAATATGTTGTTTCAAGTTTCGTGAAAATCTTAATAATTCTACGAGAAATTCAGATTTGGAACAGTGTTTGCCATCCATAGAATTAACGACCAGTTGAATCACAGCTATTTCGTTCTCACTTAAGCGTCTACCGTGAATCTCTCTCATAAAAGTTGCTTTGGAAGACAAGTAGTTCGATGTAGGAGAGATAAGGTTACTAGTTAGTATGCTACTAGCTCGAAGCGTCTTAACAGGACTTTCTCTGAACATTCCGTAAGTGCTTCATGTCTTTGGATGTATTTTACTTTGTTTAGGAAGGCCCTCCAACGCAATTCACCACTACCCTTTTGAGAAACGATGAGCTATGGAAGAGTCCAAAGCAAGAGCCAGTAAGTTGCTGTGGGGTGCCAAGGAATTCAATGCTCCCCATTTTACGGATTTTCGGAGACTTTAAAAAAGGTATGTAAAGAACTTAGGAAGTATAAGGATTAGAAATAAAGTTACAACTATGTCTAAGTCGGAGCGTGGAGTACTTTTGTTGTCTTTAATAAGCGTAGTTAAGGCAGGTCTTAACATTTATAATCCATTAATTAAGAGAAAAATTACGGCAATTGTAACACGACAAGGACTATAAAATAACACAAGGCTTTTTTAAAAATTTAAACAAAAATTCTCAATTCGCAAAAATATACAGGAAAAAAGACACGTAAGTGACTTCACCCGTAGAACCCTCCATATAGAAAGGTAGAAATTCTAAAAGAGACCCTACAGACTGTTGGTTCGAAGGGTGAAATCATCAATGACATGCACCCCTCCCGTTCTAGGCCTTCCACTTTTCCGGGCTACCCACTAATCCTAACGACCTTTACTAACATCCTGTCGAGACATTCAACTCTTCCCTCGCCTACAACCACCCCATGATAAGTACTCAATACAACTCGTCCCTCCTCACAGATGTGTATATAACTACTTTGTAAAAATGTTCTGTAGTGCACCGGATGACGAATTGACAATCGAAACCTGGATAGTGGAAAACACATTTCTAGAGAAACAAAATGTGTTCATTTATCTTATGATAAATCTTTTCCACTAGGTACTGCCGATAATACCACTTATATCAAAGGGCCAACAGAATATGTGCCTCCGTGAGATCTCCATTCGTTATATCTTGCCAACTCGGTGAGGACCTCTGTTATTGATAAGGTCTAGGCCTGTTGGTTGTATAATTTTGAGTATAGGGATTAAGTGATTGGAAAATTCGTAGGATCTTGTGGAATGTTGGTGGATAACTCATCCAAGCATAATGAGGGTCAGAAATTGCGGGAAAGGAGCTAGATGATTTTTTTTTTGTCATGAAATTAGTAGCCCGAAGGGTTGATCCTGGGGAATTTGGTGGGCGGAGACAGGAAGAATTAACATCTTTGTCTAATGCAGATTACGATATGTTGTGGCGGAGAAGTAAGTGCCAAGTGGAGATCGTTAAGATTCTAGTGTATTGCTTCGGTTGGTAGGACACTTGAAGTAAACAGTTTGACCTGTAGGAAAGAGAGGGATGAGCTACTTTTCAAATAAGACAAGTCCTTTCCTGATCTTGTGAATTTCATGAGAGGCGTGGAAAAATAATGGTACAGGGTTCAGACACAAAAGCATAAGCTTTAGTACGGTGAGCGTAATGAGATGTAGAGGGTAATATTTTGCTGTTAATTCTTCGGTGTACACGGGACACATCGCTGAAGAATGTAGGTTGTATGCGTATGGTTGTTTGGAGGAGGTTATTGTTACAAAATCTGTGGCTATGAACAGAGAGGGAAAATGAGTTTGGCATACGACGATGCCATGCGGCTATCCGTGGTATTGCCTTTGGTTTGAAGGAAAAAGCTGTTGTTCAATTTAAAATCTTTTTTTTCAACAGGAATCCGCCCAGGTGGATGAGAAAATTGCATAGGGTCTGTGCCGGGAGTGTTAATATTTTTGGAATTCTAGGCCTTCTTCGTGGGGGATTGTACAGTATACTTTAGATGCATAGGGAGATGAAATTTATTATTCTCTTGAAAAGGGGTGAATTTTCGGAAATGGGGACGGAGAGAAGACCCTTGAGGAAGTGGTAGGAATTTTTGGTTTATAAAGGGAGAAACGTTTAATTGGTTGAAGGTTGATCGATTGAACGGTAATCTACCCGTTAAGAAATATTTTTGATGAGCCTCAGATTAGATATTCGTATCCTCATCTTAACTTAATTCCACTTTAAATATGCACATTTCCTAGCACCTATAATCCTGTCCAAAATCTCTATTCTCTTCCTACCTCTACTTCGCTCTCCCAACATTCTACCCTCTACCACAACCCACAACAGCCTCTGAGTACCCCTTCCATCCTATTTCCTACCTTCTTCGGATTTCACGCAGAAATCGTCTTTCTTTCCCTTCAATTAATAGCACTCTTTCATAAACTTTCTTCTCCGTTCAGCTCACCTTCTCCATCCGTCGCCAAATTCACATCTCAAAAAGCCTCCAATCTGTGCTCCAGTCATACTATCTCATGGACCACGTTTCGAATCCATAGAATGGTACGCTTCAATGACGGTTTTCACTGATCTTTTTTTCAATCCATTCTTACAATTCTTGGTCTAATGTCGTGGTCACTAAGTCTATTTTCCTATTTGGTGCTACCCAAATAAGTAAACTTTTCTATCTATTCATTTTTTCTTTCTAGTAGGATATTTAGCTAAGCTTTCTTACTTATCGAGAATCTCATTAATTTCGTTTTCTTACTAAAATTGGTCCTGTAAAACGCTCAATAAGGTCTGCTGTCCTTTGGCTGAATTACTAACTAGAGCTTGGTCATTGTTGAATCTGACTGATTTAATGAGTTCCCCATGAACTTTTAATCCTGACTCTACCGTTTCCCATGTCTCTTTCAAGGACGAGTCAAAAAGGCAAAGGTGACAGTGGTGTCCCTGTGACACCCCTGTCTTACTCCCCTGCCTAATCGTGCTTATCCAGACTCCCCTCTGATACCCTTACTTGGGCGGCCTGATCCATATAAAGGTTTCTAACAAGACTCCTCTCCTACCTTTTACTCCGGTTCTCTGCAATACTTCCATTAGTTACGGTCACACTATCGAATGCCTTCACAAAGCAGGTGAAAATATCTTGACTCTGGTCTATGGTTGCAGGTGATAGATGATGAATGTCGATAACCGTTCAGTGGGTGGGTTAATGCCAGGAATTGCATGGCGTCCAGGATTTATCCTTTCCTTTATTTTCGGGAGTTTGTAAAATTGAGGGTCTTGGGTTTAGGTGGGCCAAGATGCCAATTTTCTTAGGTATAAGACCCTCTACTATAATATATAGACATATGCATATAGATGTATAACATACAAAAGGCAATCAATATAAATTCAATGATTAATTTTTTATAGCATACTTTAAAATACTATGATAACAGAATATTAAAAGGTCAGGTTATCATGTCTCGTATCGCCTGGCTGCTATTGCAGTAATGCTCCAAAGGAGCTCTACCAAGTTCACTCTAATCTTTAGTAGATTAATCGTTAATTGGTCGGTTGTAACTGGCATGCTGGTCGGAGGAGTAATCTTCATCTCTCCCTCTGCCTGCGAATGAAAGCAAAAAATAAATTCAATTTTCGAAAATCACGTTAATAATACAAAATAAAAAGCGTCGGATTAAATGATAGTAATGCCCATACTTTTCTTTCACGAAATCGCTTACTTTCGAGTCTTGAATCTTTGTTTGACCTATGGAAAAACTCCTCCCAGACTTAGGTTATAAACGAAACTTGCAGTGACCAAATCACGTATTATCATCAAATGCATCCAAGAGAATTATCCCCCGGTTACTTAAATATTGAAAATATTAAACAGAATATTTCAATTTCTTAATGATTGTTTGGCAATGATTAGGTTTAAAGAATGAGAACTCGACTACATCAGCATGCAACAGTATTTGTGTGAATCGGGAAATTAATTGATCAAATCAACGAAGAAAGAAATTTAAAAACGTTAATAAAAATATGAGTATAAGGTTGTACCAGGAGAGTAAAATAATTCCCAAGATTGAAAGCTCAAAAACAGCGGATGAAGCTGTAATATTTTCAAGCAATAAAATTTTAAAGGAACCATTGTAATTTGTTTTTATCCATAAATTATCAACTTGTTCGTGATATTTTGATTTTATGATTCACTTCTAACTTCACTCTCTTTTTGCTAAATTAAATTTTAAAATGTATAAATATTTTATAATATATGATTTCTGTACCTTCCATCAGTAATGGATGGTGGATGCTGATATTTGATATGTCTATGTGTAACAAGTATAATGGTACAAAATGGCTTCAGTTCTCTGTTCAACCAACCATCAAATTTCTGCATTCGTCTCAAATTAAATGTCTGATTAGTACTTTCATGAAAATTTTCAAACTATTGTTTTTAATCAAAGAGAACATTTCGTATTTATCATTCTGTATTTTGTTTTATGTATAATGGAATTATTTTTTCAGTAAAATTACAGTTAAGAGGTATATTTATGATGGTCCATAAAATGCATAAGACAACGACATGTGCTTCTAAAATGTTCTATTATATCTAATCGGCTCATACCCTATATTATTTCCTCTAGCACTCACCTATCTACTCTCACTTTCTGCCCACTTCAGGCTGTCTAAATTTTCAGGATAATTCTTTCCAAATCCAAAATTCTGTCTCATAGCCTTGAATTCATCAGTATCTAAGTTACAGCAGAAGCTGCAGAAAAATAATGACAACTGTCACTATATTTTTCCAGCCACCTCTTCAATAATCTTCAAACTTCTTTCGAACATACTTGCAGTCTATGCACCTGTTGGGTACTACTTTCCATATATTTTCCGTTCATCATCATGTAACAAAAGACAGCAGAATATGCTCGACAACATCATCTTCTCCTTGAAACACACAGATCTTCATTTGTTAATCAATTCAAAACTGTAAATTCTGTTACCATCATTTTCTTAGAGCACAACCATTTGGATCATCCCAAATTTCTCAAATTCTCACTTCTACCCCATTTTCATTCTCTTCACCAATTCTTATTTCCTCTCAGCCTGTATATATCATGTTTCCCTATCAAGCATAATTTGGCTTGCGTCTTCTTTTATCCAACATCTTAATATCCTTCATCACTCATTTCAAAGAATGATTGTTTCTGAATTGAACATTAAAATGATTGTTTAATTTTCTCACTTATGTATTTATTCTCGTAATAACTTACTTCATGCACTATCATCTAAATTCTTATTCGAGTATATAAGTGTTCTCACATTCTTCAATATGTGCCATTCGGCTTCAATTCTGATCTTATCAGTCCATCTAAAACATGTTTTTTAATGATTCACCCAAATCTTCAAGGACTAATCTTGAATATCTTCCATAGATACTCTAATGTATTCCATAATGACTTAATAATATTTGTAAACTTATTGTCATTATTCATCAGTGAATTTTTAAGGATTTCACTTTTATATAAACCTGGGCTCTTGTGCTCCATGCTTGCATAAAACAACATTACTGATGGTCCTATCTATTCTTTCAACTTACCTTTATAATTAGTAATAGATTATCCATAAAATACCTTTTGTTAGTAACTCATTCTCTTCCATTTCTTTCCTTAAGCCAATTTGAAACATATCTATTCATAGGAAATCATACTCGGCTCTACTATGTGGAACTCCTTCATGATGTATAGGATAAAGGAAACTGTAATTCCACAAATAACACTTTATTATGACCGGTTTCGTTCATTTGGTAACATCGTCAGGTCACCAAGTGAACAAAACCGGTTGTAATAAAGTGTTATTTGTGGAATTGCAAAGTTTCCTTTATCCTATACATCATATCTATTCAGTCATTTTTCAACTCCCTGTACCTTACCTTATTTATCTTTATTTTATTTATTTAGTTTACTAACTCTTAAGGTCAATCTTTGACATGGAGCAAGTCAAGCACATCAGAAGTCAGCACATAGGTCAGATAAAAAAGACAGATAAAAATACATAGACAGACAAACATGAGACATAACACAAAGCAAGTAATACAGTAAGAAATTTAAAAAACAAATAAATTTAGTCTCCATTAAGGTATTCCTTTTAGTCATAAAAATTGTTTTCTAGAAGAAACTCCTTCATTCTTTTCTTAAAAATGGTGGGTGTGGAGGATAATTTTATAAAATTTGGAAGTTTATTATAAATTACAGAAGCTGTATGGTGTACACCTTTCTGGCAAGTAGTTGGCATATAGTCTATTATATGTATATCCCCTTTCCGGCATATATTATGGTTACAACTATCTTCATTCAGTTCCAAGTACATGGGGTTTGTTTTAACAAATTTTACACACTGCATGATATATATGCAGGGGAAAGGTAGAATACCCAGATGTTTAAATAGTGGACGCCCCTCTGTCCTATATGGTACACCACAAATTACCTTAATTGCCTGCTTCTGGATTGAGAATACTCTTTTAGCATGGGTTGATAAACCCCAAAAAATAACTCCATATGATAAATAGCATTGTACTTTTGCACTTTATTTGTATTTGACCGTGCATTACCACAATTTACCTGTATTTCACCTTTATTACCTATATTTCATGGGTTTTCAGTTCCTTGGTTTAATACCTTTAGTTTCATTAGTATTAGCATTATATATTAATGTGGGTTTTTAGTGCTCAGTAATTTGCATTTCCATCATAGTGGCCCTTCATCATTTAAAATTTCAACAATTTTCAATGTTACCATCAGTATTGATTTTTATACTCTTATTTTATTTTTTTCAGAGGTTTTACTGTAATTTGAATAGACATGAACTTAAACCTCATGCGATGCATCTTGGGCACCTGACAAAAATCTGGATGATCATGGCAGGTAAGTTGAGGGCAGTTAGCGTGTAAAAAGATCCTTAAATTTTTGCCATATCCTATGCAGTATCTTAATCAGTGGTTCCAAAGTGGGCACTAACACTTATTTGGGGGGGTGATAAGAAACAAGACTGCTATGACCAGGGGCATTGGGTATAGGTTTAAGCAAGGGGGGCAAAGGCTCAAAAAAAGTTTGGGAAAAACACTCATCTAAATGGTCACAAAAAACTAACAGGTCATCATCACATCTACAAGACTTTTCTTCTAGATCATGCTAGATTAAAATGTTCATCATCATCATCAGTACTTCAATCCGAAGATTGGTTGACTGCAGCCCTCCATCCTTTCCTATTTAGTGCTAGCTC
>WURS02028953.1:0-11674 GCA_011762765.2 Rhinocypha anisoptera | reverse complement strand
ACCAACACTATCCATTCCCGCCATCTCCACCTTCTCTCCCCCCCGATACCCACTACTCCCTCCCCCCCCTCTCCCCCCGTCTTCCTTACCACCGACACCAACCTCCCTCCTACCCGCCCATCCTCCTCTCCGCGGACTCGCCGTCTCCTCCTCTCCTCTCCCCATCGCTCCCTCCCACCTCCTTCCCTCCCAATCCGTCCTTGTCTCCTACGCCTGCCGTCTGTCTATCAGTCCATCTTTTTCATCCCTCCCTCTCTCTCTCTCTCCAACTTTACGCGTTGTCCACCACCACCCTTTTCCCCTTCACTGAATTTTTTTCCATCCTGAACACATACACCACTGCTTATGCCCTTTCTGCATCTCAGTCACATCATCAATCCCATCCTTTCGGTTCCCCTCTAAACCCGATCTTTTCTCCCCCGCTGACACAATCTCTCCCCACACTCCCCCGCGGACAGCCTTTTCCACCCGCCCTCTGCTCTTCGAGTCGAACTTCTGGTCTTCCACTTATTGAAAAGTTCCAATTGCAATCACAGTGGTCTCGAGAACAATTGAAGAGCGTACCCGCGGCAGATATCCTTCGATGTCAGGGTCACCCGGTGTTGAATTTCCCTTACAACCTCACTCCATCTATCGGGCGGACCGGAAAATTCCCCCAAGCCCTTTTGCTCGATCTATAATTTCACCTAATTCTCGAGGTGAATTTTTCGATCATTAGGGGGCTATTTTGAGAACGCCTTCTCCCGCGGATTACTCTTTGCGAGAACAAATTGACCATTGAATTAAATGCTTTCAGGCTCCACCTCGTGGAAGCTGCTGATATCCATAGTAAAATTCGAACTACGTAAGGAAAAGTACGTCGTTCTTCCTTTATAGTGCATAAATTGCCTATTGATTTGGCTGATGTCACATCAAAGTCCAATGTGGTCGAAAGTCGACCAAAAAAATTATCACTGCCATTAAACGTGATAGAAAACAGTCAGTCCTAAGTCCGTTCCTCATTTTCTCTTTCTGCCTTTCTCTTTCCTGACCTGCATCTACTCTCGAATACTTCTTATTTCACGCTTCCATTAACTGATGTTAATGGCAAAACGCTACCAGTCGTGTGTGATTACTGGCGAAAATCCCCCGTGATCAATCTATTGGATAAGTGTGTCGGCCATCGTATTTTCCAAGTTCCTTGTCCTCGTTTTTATGGATTTGCTTTAATGTCATTATTGGGTTTTTACGGCCCCGGCAAATTTACGCCCGCTTCGAAGCCCGATGTTCCGTTGCTTTTGGATAGCAGCATGAGCTTCCCTGTTTCCGGATGGCAGGAACTGAGAAGAGAGAGAGCAGGAGGAAGGAGGGAGAAAAAGGGAGAGGCGGTGGAAGACCTCTCCCGATCTCGTTCCTTTAAGATCGGTAATACGAGCGGAGGTAGAAGCGTCGGAGGGGGGGGGTGAAGAGATGTGAAGGGAAGAGTGGGGAGGTCCGGTTGGGTTAGGCAGGGGACGCTGTTATAGCATAAAGGAATGGAGGTAATTGGGAGAGAGAGAGAGAGAGAAAGCAAAAAGAACTTTTCCTGCCAGCTCGTAATTGGAACGTGGACTGAACATCTTACGGCCCGTGAGCGGACGTTGAAATAATTGAGGAGTTACGCGAAACGTTGGTAATATAGAGATTCTGATCCAATAAATAAGCTAGAGTAAGGGATGCATAAATCGATAGCTTTGGTAACACGTCTTCTTGAAATCCAGAGTTCAAATGAAAGGCTGATGTCCGCATGTGATAAACATATATTGTAAAGCAATAAAGTCGGCAACAAACATCCGGAAAGCAGTCCGCTAATGCTGTCTGCGAACACGAGGCTTGATTCTAGCATATCCTGTTTCAAGTTCGTGGTTGATTTATCCCAAGAGTTGTGGTAAAAAATCAAATGGCACAAGCATGCCTACAAGTGATTCTATCAATGGTATCATATGAAAAACTACTAAAATGGAGTCCAATGAAGAGACTTTAATATTAATTGAGGCATCAATATGTATAGCATGGCGATTAGTGAAATCTGTGGCGTTTTTCAAGTGACACAGGTTCAGACATTTGAAATAGGAATGGAATCAAAGTCCCCTGTCACAACTCCAAGGTTTTAGGGTCTAAGTGCTTGTAAATGTATTTTGTGTAGTGACGCCAATGGTAATCTATGCTACCCGCATTACATATAACCGCTTACCGTGTAAAATTACCTAAACAGTCGGAATCAACTCGATAAGACACTAAAACTCCCAATATCAACAGTAAATTAGCTTCTCCAAAGTAACTAAGAAATTAGCTTCAACGCCTGCTAAGTAAGAAAATGTAGTAATTTAGTCCACAATGCACTCCATAACAATAAAATAAAACCTGTGGCATCCACCTTGTCTGCTCCCTACGATCAATTCACTCATCTCCTTAGCTGTTTTTAGTGAACCCATTAAACACGAAAATATAGGGGTGCCCTCTGGAGTCCAGCAAACAAACCACAGTTAAATAGTCCTTCAGGAACCGAGCGAATCTCTACCCGAACGCCAAGAAGAAAAATTTAACATAAATCTCAGAACCTCCTCGTCTTGGATCGCCGTCCATCGCTACGGCCCAAGAGATTTAATTGCTATCTTTTTTGGATACGAATGGTAATCTCCAGGATGAATCGACAGCCCAGTAAACTTTTATGACGCCTTCGAGTTAAGGGGCCACACCTTTAAGATGTTAATCCTACACACTGCAGTCCACATTCAAGCCCCATAATATTCTTTTCCCCGTTATGCTTTCATTCTTGCCTTTCACTTCTTCACAGTTAAGCGTTGTCCCACCGCGTGAGAAACGAGTGACCCTCGCTTCGTTTCCCAAGTAAATGTTCCCCCACTATTCCAATCACATCCATGATTTATTCCCATATGATACACGACTGAAATTTCGGTTTTGGTACCCGCGGCACAAAACCAAAAGAAAGCTGCCAAAAACGGATAAAAAAAACTCCGATCCCGGAACCGACAGAGAAAGCTATTTCGGTGGCAGTGGTTAAAGGTGCCAGGACATCTTAAAGATACGCGAAATCCGCGATATGAACGGCGATAAAATTCATGAAAACGCCACTAAGAAGTCAGTAATAAAATATTGTCACCCTAGCCCTCTTGACGAGGAGGACACTGGAAACTTCCACTCCCATAATAAACGTCCATACCTATCTTCCTCCCCCTACCCTTTCCTCATCGACAGCCAAAATATGTCATGTATCAGAATTATGTTTATAATATTTTTACATCCACCACACACTTGGAAACCAACCTTCGATAATGCAATTACAGGTAATTACGAATCCGTTCCGTGAAACGTTCAAAAAAGGGGAGCAGCTGAGAAAGAAGTTTAACTAACTCAATTTATCGGAGTTTTTAGCCTAGGTATAACTAATTTTCCGAAGAGATAAAGCAAACTAATGTCTCGAATTTTTATCTACTCGGTTTATGTAATATATGGTCAGTATATAATACTATATCTAATTCCAAGAATGTAATACTCAGTTTAGTCCCCAATACTTTGCAAGCAACTGAAATGTTGAAAATCGCTAGTCAATTCTGAAGAGGTTTCCTCGAGTACATTCTTTTTAGCATGTTGTTTTAAGTCTGGTCAGCACTATCAGGATCTTCAGACGGGGAGGAAAGGTATAAAAGTATTGGAATGGTAGGGTAAAAGAAAAAATCCAAAAACGTTTCAACTTGTATCTAGTTTAAACTAACTTCATTTCCAAAGAACCACTTACGAAATACATATGATGCCCGTTATCGTCGTTTCACTCATTGGCTGGAGTCGAAAATGTCACTAGCCAATGACTGAATTTGCTTTCAATAATTTCTCCTTTGCGTTTGCATAATTCATGTATCGTTCGTTTGCCTACACAATTCATGAGAGAATTCGAATAAGATAATCTTTTGGTTGTCAATATTACGATTTTCGCACAGGGAAAATAAATTTTATTGTCCTTGGACAGTTACTATAAAAGATTTACGATGTGATTTTTCACATTTCCGGTCCATTTTTATTCTTCCCGTTTTGACGTGAGCCGGAGGGCTTTGGGGTTTTGGAGAACTAACATTAGTCTTCCGCTTCTTAATAACGCAGACATTAACTGACGGACAAACATAATCTGCTCACAGTGAACTTTTTACTACACTCCATGCTTAATAAGTGGCTATCGAAAAGCATTAACTGACAATGAAACCACAGATTGGTGTTTGTGTTCACATAGCCACTTGTACCAAATATCTTTTCATGTGATTTGTTTGAACTGAGAAAATGACTTCCGAAGCAGCTAAAAACATTATCTGAGTAAAATATTGCAACAGAACCTATCATAAGGAATTATCTACATAAATAGTATAATCAACGCGTTGAAAATATGGCGTTATTTATGTTTAGTGAAACCTCAACGAAAAGGCATTACTATCTTTCTTCCTCGAGAAAACTGAAGCACCACTAATGACTTCGCAATTGAAATTCCCTGCTGATTAGACCGATCTCCTACAAAAATTATTGCTGGTGATTACCTAAATAATAGAAACGATGATTACCTAAATAATAGAAAATTTTCGCCCCACATGACTTCTAGTAGTACATTAAAATCTTCTGCTGTATTCCATTATTGTCTCCTTTCCGTCTCTCTCTCTCTCCTTATCTATCTCCCTATGCTTCCCGACTGTTTAATAACCAAACACTGGTCATGGCCCAACTTACTTCAATCGCCTCTCATATCTCACGCGCCGAGAGGGCAGATAGAGGGCGAGGAGGAGGAGGGATGGGGAACGGTCAGACTCGCCGAACATGCGTCAAAACAGACGCAGTAATTGTGGCTCAAAAGGTCTCCATCCGCGAGCGTCCGAAGCAAGGAGGAGGAGTCGTTTCTCTGCCGCCCACCCGCCCCTCCCTAATCCCCTCTCTTCCCCGTCCTCCCTGGCGAACCCAGTGCCTCGGCACCCGAGCGACAACCGCCGCCGCCGCGGTGCCAGCCGGAGAAATGAATAGCCGGTCGGTCTTTCTGCGAGGGCGGCGCGGACCGCGTTAAAGTTAAAGAGGCGTACGTTTAGGGCGATTAAATGGAGACAAATAGCCCTCCCCTTCTGCAAACCTCCCGCTAAGGGGAGCAAGTTGGAGCAGATTTCCGTCTCTCCCCAAGGGACGCTCCTTCCGAGGGGCGACGGACAGATCTACGCACTTCTCTCTGGTTTCGGTCGCCGCGGTTCTCAAACCCGTCTCCACGCGGTCGGTTCATTTCCCGCGGACGCTTTTTTCATTCGTGAATTAAGAATGCGCTAAGAAGAAAGCAAACTAAAACCGCTTGATCTATTACGCTTGTCGGACGTCGTGAAGTACTTCACCTACACACTCCAATTGAGAAATATTGACGAACAATACCTTTATTCCAAAACATTTGTATAATACACACCGCAGGTATTGGATTCACCGAATTTCAGCATGCACTATTGGATCAATGATTAAAATGACTCGTCCACAAATTTTCTTACTTGCCAAACAAAGGGATTAAGTAATGCACTGGTATCTGTTCCAAGCGTTACTTTATGTTCATTATTTATCTTGTAATAAATATTGCCATTAAAGAAGCTCAACAAAAAATAAATCTGTAGAATAGTCGTTAATTCAATGTTTTTCAAGAGGAAAAGTAACCATGTCACGATTGACTGATCAAAACCAATGGCGGAATCAAAATGGTATTGGCTCAATAAACATGAAAGACGTATTTGGGAAATAACTGCCGTTTGAACGAAAGAATCTTAATAAACACAAAGTAAGTTTGAGAAAAAGGAATAACGTACTACGAATTTTTCCACTAAGATTTTTAATCTGGTACGACTAGTTTCAACGCTACGGCGTCATCTTCAGGTACCTCAGATCTCAGTTTCAACGCCGTAGCGTTGAAACTAGTCGTACCAGATTAAAAGTCTTAGTGGAAAAATACGTAGTATGTTATTCCTTTTTCTCAGAAATAAATTTCCATATAGTTATGCCTGAAAATATAGAATGTATCACAAAATAAGTATCAACATTATGTTTTTCCCTCATGTCTCTCAATCGCAAACCTCCGTACACTATTTATCCTTGAAAAATTAACTCCTTCGTAAGGATAAATCCTCTTTCTTATGTATTTTAACGATTATTTCTACTGACGCCTTGCTTTTATGGCAGATTTCATTTACGAAATTCCTCCGTTATCTATTTAAATGAAGTATCCTGTAACCGTAGAATATTTAGTGTTCCTTTATTGCGGTCTATGGATTAAAACGACTCCCATTGATTCGTCCCTTTTTCTCTCTGTTCATTATGAACCCTCTTAAAGACATCTCAAAAGTCCGTTTCAGAAACTCGTAAACATTTCCAGGTGCAAGCGAGGCCTAGGATCCAAATGGCATCTACCCACTTCAGCACGGCTTTTTCCATGTGTGCGGAATCGGCCGCAGGAGGAAAAGACGCCTTTTCTTTAACTTCGGTGAAAAGCCAGGAATCGTGAAGACACGAAGAGGAGTCACTTATGAAATGAACTCGTCAGAAATTTCATCAGATTGTCGCTTCTTCTCGCAAATTCTTTCGTGGAACGCCGAGTAAAAGAAACTATGACTCACGCAGTTGAGGTCACAAGATATTTTTAAGCGATAGCCGTTTATGCTTTCCATCACATTTGTCCCATTGTCTTTTTTCGCCCTTTTTTTAAAGGCTCCTTCCTTCCACTCCCGGATTTTTATTTCCCCCTCCGCACCGCCCCCTTGTGACTTTTTTCAACCTTCCAATCCATCCTTCATCCTCCTCCTCCTCCTCTTCCCCCACGGCTCATATTCCTCCGGACGACCTCCGACTTCAAAAAACCCCTCCCACGCACGACTTCATCGCCGCAGACTCCCCGAGTGCTCCGCCCTCTCCTCGTCTCTTTCCCTCACTCGACTCCCTCCCCCTTTTTCCCCCTCTCACACAACCACGCACACACTCCATATACTGTACCACCTCTGCGATTACGAAGCTCTTTCTCTCCTCCAACCCACCCGCCACTCTTTCTTCCACGCATCCGTACCCCTCCTCATTCTCTGTGCACCCATCGAAACACGAATCCCCTTTTGCTCTCGTGTGCAGGATGCTCGATTGCTGACAAATGCCGCGGGGGGAGCAAATTATCGGGACATGAATTAGGTCGGCGCGATTTCCGAAGCTCGAGTGATGTTCGGCCGGACTATGAAATGCCCCAATCGTGTTCCTCACTCACGGACGTCATCTGTGAAAATCAAAAGAATGTGTCGTTCAACGGATGGACAGGTAAACATGAAAAGCACATTTGCTCATCATTGCGGTCCAGGTGTAAAACGTTTGAGGTTAACTACGTAAAGGGTACCACCAGTATGTGTGCGCAAATAAGTCGTAAGCGTTAAACGCTTCGCACATTAGTGTTCAATCTAGTAAGTGTCTTCCTTTGTCGTGACATCTATCTCACGAAAAGAGTCCACAAAGAACATTATCAATGGCGCGACATACGGTGACCATCCCAATTCGTGTGCTACTTATTCTTCCCAGGAACGGTAAAATTACTGTATTTACCGGTAAAAAGAACATACCTTTTCCCCCTCCAACTACAGAAAAATATTCGGTGCTTCTTATGTGCAGGTTGGAGATGGGAGATTTCAAATAATGAATCGATTCGACCAAATCGATTCGAATCGTATAATGTGAATGGATTCGCTCGAAAAATCGGATCCTCTAAATTGATTAGAGTCGCATTATGTCAATCGATTAGAATCAGAATATTACTGAATCGGAATCGTAACTGAGTCGGAATATTAACTGTATCGGAATCGGATCTGAAGCGAAATCGTAACCGAATCGGAATATGAAATGAATCGGTATAGAAACGATTCGAATCAGAATCGGATCACAATTATCGATTCAAAATAATTGGGAATCGTATTAAAATAATCGATTTCCGAGTGAATCGAATCGGATTCGCGCATCTCTAGTGCAGGTTATTAACATTATGAGTTGAAATTTCAGTTAGTACCGGTTTTTTTATCTATATACGTATTCTATTGTATTTTGCCATTTTGAAAAAGAGTTGTTTCGAATAAATCGTTTTCATATATTTTTTCTTTTGTTAAAATCATAAGTTGCATAATATATTTTTGTAGAAATTCATGAAAACATTATTTCTTAATATATATATATAAAAGTGGGGTACGTCTTATTTCATCTATGTCCTATACTCCGGGAAATGTACGATAGTAGGTATCTAATCCACAATGACTTTGGAGATGGGTCCCTGATCGAAGGCAATATTTTCAAAGATATACAAAAAAACATGGCCCTTTTGCGTTATTATACTTTTACGGAAAGCCGATACATTAACTTAAAGACCCACCTTCGCAAGAGATGCTAACTTGCAAGATAAAACTTCTATGAACGCGGTATACGGCGTGTCTCTTAATGATCACTTAGGAATAAAGATAACCAGAGTGGGCTTAAATAAGAATTCTGAATCGTTACAGAATATAAAGTCGAAGGGAAGAACTTCCCTAAGCCAGAAACAAATCCAAATAATTGAGATTTAACCAAACATTTCATTCTTCTCAGGCACATTTAAATGTATACGTGATAATTCACAAGAAAAAGAACAGACTAAAGCTCAATAACGCTCGTTATTCGTGAAATGGAATGGACCTAACGTCACTAGATACATTTACTTTCCTGTGCTCAGTGATTTTAAAATTATCAGTTGAAAATACATTTAGTTTTTATTTCATCACTTCTTCTCGAAATAAAAATGTAATTTTTAATTATGTAGGGGGTTGAAAGTTTTGAACCAGGAAACTGATAACTGAATCTTGATGTAGATTAAGATTCGGATAATTTTTTAAATACGTTTTAACAGCGATAATTATCTACTATTGCCGAATGCAGTAATCTATATTTTCAAGCCGTTTTAGTTATCTTTTCCTTCGTTTATGTGGGCATTTGTCCTTCGATTCCGATGACTCTTCGAGTTCCAACTGATGGCAGGTTTTTTTTTGCACAGAAACTCGATGCCGTTCTTTCCCATCCTCATTATTCTCCAGCAGTCGTCTTCACCCTCTTCATATTAAAATCCGCTCTAAAATGTCATAACTTGACTTGATTGACCCCGCTTGGAAACATTTTCAAGTAAAGCAGACCATCTTCCTGACATAGTAAGTATCCGAGAAATGTTTCCGTTCGCGACTGAAACGCTGGACGTGGTGTTTAGTCTATCGAGGAGACAAGTCGACAAGAGTCAGTGGCTACCTGGGCAGTGAAAAAAATACACCCTTAAAAACTTGGAGACACTCCCGAACGAATCTCTTGGGTGCACTGATTCTCCAATGGTTGCTATTTAAATATTTTTTCAGCAACTCATGAAGTATCCCAGAATTTATTAAGTTATACTTTAGTTCGAATCACCGAAGTCCATAACGTCTAGGTTTCTACTTTCTTGCGAAATTCAGTCAGCACTTTCCTCGTCTTATACTACATATTTTCTGATTTAGTAGAGTGAGTACTACTGGGAAAAATATTCGTTCTTCGTTGGCGTGCTCCGGCTTTCATCTTGAACAATAGGCCAACCTCGGCGACGTGTTTCTGTGTTCCCATTTCCTCACATAACCCCTTGCATTTTCACTCCCCTCTGACTGAGACGCTAATCGGGCGGTCGGGTCTGTGCTTTGGGGACCTTTAGCGCTCACACAACGGCGTATTCACAATCCATCACCAAACCAGTTTACGTGTGAATGGAGAGAAGTCATTCGGAAATATAGGGCGCCCACCACGCACGTTCGTTCATTGATTTCGGTTCCACGCGCAGGCGAAGCTTACTCGCCTTTCCCTTGGACATTTCCTTTACACCTTTAGTTTAAGCAGGAATCCTCCTCCCTCCCCCCCTCCCCGTGCACAAGGCATGGGCGTCGGAAGAATGCGTGGGGAGAGTGTGAGCATCCCGAAGCAGTTTTTAAATCAAACCAGTGCTGCAGCAAACTACATCCGTTCTTTTCATCCAGGCTCCTATCTCTTCCTGCCAGTGGCAGATTCAAGTCAGGCGGCGATGAATGCGATGCGTGTGCCCCCATGATCTCAGTTTCGACTCCTCCCTCTTACTCCGCCCTTATCTCTTCCTCCCTCCCGCCCTCCCTCTTTCTCTCTCCCTGTCTCCTCCCCGATCTCACCCTCCCACTCCACCTCGACTCCATCTCTCTCGCCAACTCTCTCCCCCAAGTTATTACGCCTCTCCGTCACACTTATAAAGTAAACAAGAAATCACTCTCTCACATTACAACTACATAGTACACTGAAACAAGGATCAAGTCGGAATTTTTTTAGGATCCTGATGGCGCATGTTCGACGATAAAATTTAAGTTCGACGAATTGAAACCTGCCATCCATTCCCGAGGCATAAGTTGAGTGCATGAGCAAAATCGGAATTCCTCTTTCCTAGAGAGAATATTGTTTTTTGTGGCAATCATCTTTCCAGCCTCATCGATAACTCCTGTTAACGACTAACCAGAAGTAAGCTTAAAAAATAACACGGGAATAATTATTACATATAAAAGAGGATTACTTTCATTTTTAAATTTATTATACAATGTAGTATATAAATACACAAAGTATATAAACATGTAGGCATATTATGTTCACATTAGTTCCCAAAGACTATGTCTGCGCAAGTTTCTTCTGATTCATTTAAAATAAAAAGTATCCGAACTTCTGAATATATATGTATTTTACATAAGAAAGAAATGAATCAGTCAATATATCGATTACGTATATTTTAGTTTTATATAATTTATCTAGTTAAGTATCCTTCCTTCAGAGAAAGTGAGATGTTAAAAACAGGGATGACGGAAAAGGAGTGAAAACACAAAGTCGGGGTGTTGAGATGGAGATTTTTCCCATTATGATAAAGTCGAGGAAATTTTTTAGGAGTCACGCGTAATCAATCAAGATGCGTTTATATACTCATCGGACATAGGATTTTTAATAATTGCTATATTTAAATACGACTACAGTCATGAAAGTCTTTAAAAGTTACTGAAAATTGAAAAAAATTGGACAATAATTTTACGAATAATTTAAATGTTTTCTGTGACTGAGGTAATACAAGAATGATTACCAATGTTCACGGTGTAAAATATGTCATAAATTCGTAATATGTAAAATACGTATTCGGTCCCATGAACGGACTCAAATCATGAACGGAATAGTTAAGACGCGATTGCCGTCCGAGGTGATCAGCCGGGAATTCTGCGAAAATCCACGACCGACGTCATTCCCATTTCGTCGGAGGCGTCGCCATTGTCGTGAGTCTCCTTTTTCCACTGCGTGAGCGTGAATCCAAAGGGGTCATTTGCATCACTCCTGCGAGGAGAAGTGCCGGGGATGGTTCTCGTTCGCGGTCCCGGACGGAAGTTCGAGCGAGAAGGGCGTAGAGAGAGAGAGAGAGACAGACAGAAAGAGAAAGGGGGAGGGCGCAGGCGGCGTAGGAGATGGCAAACAGATCGGCGAGACGCGACCAAAGAGGGCCGCGTCCCCCCTTTTTTTCGGATGACCCATCCCGAAGTGGGCGTCTGGGTGCGCGGGGGGAGGACCCCTTGGAAGAATGGGT
>WURS02028932.1:0-11675 GCA_011762765.2 Rhinocypha anisoptera | reverse complement strand
AGCGGAGGAGAATTTTGGAAGGGGTTGATGGTGGAGGGGGGGGGGGTGGAAAGGAGAGAATACGAGGAGGAGAAGAAGGGTATGTTCGAGCTGAGGATGGAAACGGGACTATATAATATATAATACATAATATATAATACATAATATATAATACATAATACATAATATATAATACATAATATATAATATATAATATGTAATATATAATACATAATACATAATATATATAGTATATAAAAGGCCTAAATTGAATCCCTGAATCCTGACGATAAATCGAAAATCCAAATACATAATATGTGGGCAGAAACACCGGCGCAACTGCAAGGTTGCTCAGTTAAGTGATTCGTGATGGAAACCTCAAAGAGATACCCAAAGAGAAAAGTCATGATATCATCTTGAGCCGATTCAGGCTTACATTAATGAAAGTTTTTAATATACATATTGAACATATCGTAATAAACTACAGTCATAGATATACCTGCATTCACACTCCAACGTGGTCATTACAATGTAGTATATTAAGAGATATTTTTGCTTCTTGGTATCCTTTTATTAAGATTTTTATCTGTGCTGTAATGTAAATACCTAATGTTTTCTAATTATATCACAAAATTGTAATTTCTTTTTCTTCCTTTAGGGCATCACAAATAGAATAGTTAAAAAATCAACTACGACGCTATATATGTTGGTCAGATTGATATAAACTTAAAAAAAAGGGATCGAAGAAGTTTTAAAATGGAGACTCACTTTCCTTCTTTGCAAAAAATCTACTTCACTAAAACCACAATAGCTAATTAGTGCCCAAAATCTTGACACCCAAGGGCTTGAAGATGGATGTACTCGAACATATGGAAATAGTAGGATCACCAGAGGACCCTAGCATCATTGTATGCAATGAACAAACTTTTCCTCACCCCTCCCCCTTAATTTCAGCTAAATCAATGTTGAGGAAAAAGCAATATCGTCCAACTTCCACCCATTGCCGTGTCAGCAACTCCCCTTGAATAAAACCCTCCCACCTCTCTACCACCGCTCTCCAGAGCAATATTATCTAAACCCCTTCCTTCCATTTCCTACCACTTCCACCCAGCCGCAATTATTGCTCTTGTCCACGGTACCTATGTAACCACCAATAGCAAATAAGTTTTGTAAATCCCCGAAAATTGTATGCATAAATTCAAGATTGATGTTCCATTTTGTATTTGATGATACCGTCATACGTTTCACTGTAGTACGTTTCACCGTCATACCGTGAAAAGTGTCGTATCAATGTAGAAGACGTCAAGTTATGTAGAAGTAGAAGACGTAATGTAGAATGTGTCGCAGTCATTTGTATAAAAGAAAAATATTCAACAGTTTTTTATTATGGACTATACTTTCCATTTTTATCGTTTTTTATATGGCCACGACAACTATAAGCGAGAAAACTTATTTAATTAAATGATAATTCATTATAGGTGTTTAATCCGAATTAATTTTATAGCAGATCCCAAAAATATCCTGTCAGTGGGGTAAGCTACCGTTTAAGGTAGATTTTTGATGAGCCCCAGGTTAAATTTGTCCAGCTGCATCGTAACTTAATCCCTCTTCAAATCTGCATACCTCACACCAAATTTCTTATTCTCTTCCTACCCCTACCTCGCTTAGCCAACATTCCACCCTCCATCAAAACCTTCAACAACCCATTGCCTCTGCGTATGCCTTCCTTCTATCTTTCCGGACTTCTTCGGATTTCACGCTGCAATCGTCTCTCCCTCTACCATTCTTTGCTCTTTTCCATCAGTTTTCCTCTCTGACCCCTTTACTTTCTTTATACTTCTCCAAACCCTCATCCCAAAAACCTCCAATGTCCATCATCCTAATAGTAGTATATCTGTTTATAGGGTGCTTCGACGGCAATGGCCATTTCGCACCTCTTCAAATCATAAAACAACCCTATTGGACAATCACAACACCCATGCTCCAGGCAGGACTCGAACCCGCCATCTTTGGGTTAGCCGGGGAGAGTGCTACCCACATGCTCATGGAGACATTAAAAACGAGAAGGAAAAGAAGCAGGCTATGCGAAATATTTCATATACTTGAAAGGAGGTAAAGTACGGGCAGAACTATCAAAGGAGGTGGATAAACCAAATTTTATGGGCAAAAATGATCACCTACACAAGATAAAATGTCGGTCACAAAGAATTAATACAAAAAAAATTTCATTTTAAATAAATCAATTTCTGATTGGAACAGCTTACCTGCAAAGCTTTTTGTGCCCTATCCTAGTACCATCAACATTTTTAAGGGAAGATGCAGGAAACTCATAATATAACAATTGTATTCCTCTTTAGGTTTTTAGATAACTTGTTTGATTATTTGTTTGATGATTGAAATGAACTTGAGGGGGCTGTGAGGGGATTGCTTTTATGTACGTTTTTCGATGCATCGCTGTATGTTTTCTTTTAAATTTATTTCCTTTTCTATATCCTGTCTTCCTTGTGATTCATGTGATTTTTTGTAAGAAATGTTATTTTTGCAAGTAATTGTTGGAATAATTTGTAAGTTTGTGATTAATGTAAATTTATGTTACCACCTGACCAGATGGTCAACTTTTAACTAATAATAATAATAATGATAACGAGGCCGGCTACTCATCATCCTTCCTCATGGACCAGGTTTGCATCCATATAATGATAGGCTCCATATGAGTGTACCCTCAAGTTTTTGCTTAAGGTCAATCTCTTCCAAAGGCCTCTTTATCTAATGCAGTTGTTCGCCTAATTATATATCTAAGCATACTATCAGAAAATATTTTCCAATGAATGCTAGAAGTTCCATTTACCATAGGCATTACCATGCTGCAACGTTGACAAGGATGCGAGATGAAAGCTCATCAAACATTGAGATCAGATAGGATCTCGTCTCTCTGATCATTGGAGTGAGCTCTATCCGAATAGTAGTGCATTGCCTTGCGGGACCCACCGCGATAAAAGCTATCACGTTACCCACGGAAGGAGGAACAAGAGAGGGGACAAATGCGGTGGCTCACAGATGGGATTCAAAGATCAGCGACTGAAATGGGAGGAATTTACGGCGCCGTGGTGATCTGAGGAAAGGATATACTTTATGCGGATTTGTGTGTCGAGACGAGAGTGGATTTAAGGCCTAGGGCACAGACGAATGGGAAAAAGGTGTGTGTTTGTGTGTGTGTGTCTGTGAATAACTTTGTGTGTGAGACGGGGGATGAGTGGGTGGCTGGAGGAGAAAGATAGAGGAGATGGAGGAGAAGAAATTCCGATTCTCGTCCCCCCCCCCTCTCCACAAAAATAAAAGAAAATCGTCAAAAACCCTCCTCTTCCGACGCGAGACGATTCCCCGATCCTTGAGGGCACCGCCACCAGCCCCTACCTCAATCTTCACCGCGAGGATATGAAGCGTCTCTCCGGAGAAGAAGATATATCCGCGAGATAAGACAAAAGCAGGGTGCGACAAGTGAATTCCAGTTGAACCGATTCCGGAATCGAATGTCACGTCGGCGAAACAAAAGAAGAGCGGAAATAAGGTTGCGGGATGAGTTTCCGCGAGCGTCTTGGAATTTTCTTCCCCACACTCGCCCTTTCATTTCCTTTTTTTATATACACGAAGATGTGGAATCCGATTTACACGGGTCTGTCGTTGATCTGCAGAGAGAAAGAGACAGAGAGGGATTGCCGGAGAAAAACTGAAAGAGATGAATCTGGTTTCGTCGGTGGGAATTATATGCGCTGCCACATGCTCTTTTTTCCATGGCAGTAAACGGGATAGCGACATATGCGAAAGCCGGGAATGTACGCGTAAATTCACTGAAGACGCCGTCACTTGGTGGAATTCCATGATAAACAATGATTTCGATATTTTACCAGACAAATTTAACAGTAGAAAACCGGCTTCGAGGATAATCGTCATGACAAAGATGATCCAGATGATCTGGATGATCTACTTGATGAGGATTATAATCGAATCTCCTCTTGTACTCTTAAATTTGTGTGTGGAAAAACACTAAATATAAGTATTAACATTGTTTTCCGAGTATCTACAGCGCCACACTGAGGAACAAAGAGAAAGGAAAGAAAATTATTATGTAAAGTAAAGCAATGCCGAAGGAATGGATTTAATTACACATTTAAATTTAGCCTCAAACTCAATAAGCGATCATATTCCTTATTTAACCCTTTTAGTGCCAGCCCCTAACACCTGGTATATACGAAAAATGCCAGAGCTTTTTCGTGGAATTTGTAGATTTACACATTTTTTTAAACTAAAAAGAGCCACATTTTCATAGATTTACATGAAAAAAGCATATATATATACATACACAAATGCTACACAGCTTGTTACAGTTACATCCAGTGAAATTAGTAAAAATCAGCTTTTCTGATGTGCAAAACTCATTTAACTAAAGCACTCTCAAGAAAAAGACATTCTCATCAGTCTCTGTGCCATACATAATAAGTAGTAGTATTTTTGTTTATAGGGTGCTTCGAAGGATATGGTCATTTCGCACCTCTTCAATACATAGAAAAACCCATCTGAAAAAACATAACATCCATGCCCTGGGCGGGATTCGAACCCGCGACCTTTGGGTTAGCAGGCGAGCACGCTACCCACCAGGCTAACCCGATCGGCTCCATAATAAGGAATAAAAAGATTTTGAGTCCTCCTGTGCCAGATAATCGGCTCATCATCGAAACAGTTAAATATTTATTAATTAATTATATACATTTATTAACATCAATTTGTTTTATTTACACTCCAAAAACTTTTAGGTTAGGTAAATATTTCATTTATATTTTTTACCTCCTAAGCAATTCAATAAAAAATTATTGTATTAAACAAAATGATCGGCCCATAGATCGGCCACTGGCACTATTCGCACATACCCCTAGGGCCGATAGATCGGCCTGCTAGCACTAAAAGGATTAAAACCCGGCGACTCTAGTGATTCAGAGTGACGGGCTTTTAAGTTTCTCATCCTCGAGAATTTACAAGAAAAAAGACAAGTGTCGAAGGCGAGCAAAAGAGTCCGCATGCCTCTAGGAGCTTTGATTTTATTATCCCGCTGCTCCGTAAAATTTTTTACTCGCAGGATGTTTTCCGGTCCTTAAACCGAAAAAAAACAGAACCAGGTTTCGAGTTGCGTGGTTAACGTGCGCAAAGGCATGCGTAAAATGAAATTAGCGCTCCTCCTCTTGAGTTAAAAACATAACGTTATCCTCGCGCTGAATATTAAAAAAAAAGGGCTCACCTTTTGGGGTTTCGCTACGATGCCCGGTGCGCGAAAAATGAAATTAAAACAACGTTGCAAGGGGCCCGAACGGCTTCAAACATTAATTGAATAAGGAAACGCAGGCGGCATTTAAAAGGTCCCTAATCTTTGTCAAGCACGTAGGTGCCGAGTTACACATGAAATTGAAATGCGACCGTGAACGAAAATTATATACCCCAAGAATTATTCCTTTGAGAGGAGTTCGGCAAGTGATGCGCTAAAAAAGAGCTTTTTTCCCCGTGACGGCAGAAAGAAATTCATTTGAAATCATTTCCCTCTGTAAAGTCGAAGTAAAAATTTCTCAATGAAATACATTTTTTAGCTGTCATTAATAGCATTTAAAAAGTTTTAGGCACATCACCTATGATGGTGGGGATGAAAAAACATTCAAAGTTTAATATTCTTAGGTATCTTGTCATTTTAACTGTAAAATTTTAACACTAACTCCTTTTGTAGGAGTATTTGTGTCTTTTTACTACACTTCAATCATAAATCTAACATTTTAAAGAATTCACTCAATCGATAGTAATTTTTAAAAAAATATGTAATTATATAGTAACATTTATAGAAAATCAAAAGTAAAATAGCAAATAAAATTCATGTCAGGTCAACATTCATAATTAAAATTCATTCGATTATTTTATTCGATTTACTATAACGACGTAGTAGTAATATTTTTATTTATAGGGTGCTTCGACGTCTAAGGTAATTATTACCTCTTCAAATCATAAAAAACACCAACTTGGACAAACACCCATGCCTTGAGAGGGACTCGAACCCGCAACGTTTGGGTTAACCGGCGAGCGCGCTAACCCGTCCGGCTACTATTACAACGTCTAGTAATTTTGTTAAGTGAAGGCGTTATAACTAATTTATATTTATATCTGTTTTATCCTCTGGTATTAAGACTAACATTTCTCAGAATTTCGTATTATGAAGCAACATTATCAAATAAGAATTATACTTAGACACCATGGTGATGAATTTAATTTATGGTGGCCGCCACAACCGGAAATAGGAGAAAATATCATCCATTGGTTTTAATTTAATGAAAAATTCCTTCTAGGTTCTTCAGTTATTTTTTGAGTGAGACTCGTAAAGAAACAGAAATTAGAAGTATTTCCGTCACGACTACCGGCTTACTTGGGCCTAACACAAATTTCCACGAGGTGCTAAGCGAAAACTTCACTCTACATGCCATGGAATGTATAAATGATGATACTAATTTCAAAGTTTAATCAATTAACACGCTATGGTCATCATTAGGAGGAAAACATTTAAATTTAGTTTATATAAATGGAGTTGTAAAACATTAATGTCACCCAAAACATGATCTTTGGGAAACAATAGAAAATCAGCTATAAGAAAAAGAATCAGTTAAGTTAATCAGGAAAGAATATATAGGCGTATGAATCAGGTCCTTTCCATGTGATTTTCCCGGAAAATATAGTACCCAGAAACAGCTTGGTTTTAGCTATAGATGTCCAGAAGAGTCACCGGGCCTTGAATCGAGGCCAATCTTTCAGTACCCAAGCGTCCTACTCACTGGGCTACCAAAAATAATTTTAAAATGTTATGCAGGAGATAATTGTTAATATGTATGATGTGACTGGCGATTCATTGGCACTTGCTCATTAACTTAGCAAAAATATGATCAAATTTTAAATCTAATCCACTCTTTGTTATACAAGCTGAAATAATTCAAATGAATATATAAATAATAATATAAGGTAAATTGAATTAAATATTTAAGCGAAATTACTAGCGTAATGTCAATACGCCAAGTGCGTGAAACATATATTGATTGCATTAAATATCACTAACTTTGAAACTTTTCATATGCTGGTTCAAATTCTTGATATAAATATCTAGCATATCAATGTTCATTATTCTTTATGAGAAATGACAACGAAAATATATATGTACTTATCTCTTATTAAACCAAATGCCTTTGATGAAATAATTACTTGTTAACTAAATCATTTAATCTCACCAACAGATTATAAAATCTTCATAATTCCAAAGAAATTGATGGCGAATTTGTTAATAGCAATAGAAAGAAATTTAGAAATAAGATCCAATGGGCAGAACGATGGATAAAACTAACATTATCGTGATATCAAAATCAGGGAATAGTCGGCCACATAAAAGGGAAAAGTTCAAATTCAGCAGAAACATTTCGGGTACAATCCAGTTCCCATGATCAATTCCGACGCTACACTGTTGCTGGACGCACCTTTCATCTATTTTCCACTGGCGCATATCATTGTATTTTTTTATTCTCGGCCCAAGAGAAATTTTAATCATGGGAGTTCTTGTGCTCACGAAGCGGATAGAGAGAGAGGGGGGGAGAAGGGCAGTAGGCAGGCAGACGAAGACCGTGACGATTTCGTTCAATTTCTCGCGTCGTCTCCTGGTTCCTCTCGCTTCCCCACTCTGGCATTCCCCTCGCGTTTGATGTACCCCATTCCACTTCTCTCTCTATCCCCCTCCCTCTCCCAGCGCCCACACATACTCCTTTAACTCCCTTCCTCCCCTCGTGCTCCATGAATCCCTCCACCTCCATCTCACCTTTAACCTCGGACGTTATAATGTTCGCTTCGCCAGTAAAGGTCAAGGGCACCCCTGAGATAGTCCTCTCCGCCGATAGTGGACCTGATTTTTAAGGAGGGCAGCCTCCACTCTTTTCCCCTTTCGCCTCCGTTTCCATCCCACGTCTCACTAAGATAGCACTGTGGTGAAGATTAAACCTCATCCAATGCGTTTGCTCGCTTCCTTCCGCCCTCTCTATCACTCACTCACACTCTCTCTCTCTCTCTCTCTCTCTCTCTCTCTCCCTCTCCCTTCGCCGTCCAAAACATTCTCGAGCTATTGGAAGAGGAAAAAAATCTTTTCTTTCCCCTAACCCTTAAAAATAAAAAAAATCTTTGAATGCTTAAAAGGTTATTTCCATTCCTCTCGATGGACTCCGAGATATCTCCTTCCCTCTTCTCTTATTGCCGGTAACGAGACCGCGACGGATAAAACCGGGAGTCCTTTCCGGGAGGTTTTCAATATGTGCCTTTAATCTTTGCCATTGTTTCCGAAAAACGGAGCGTCGGTAATCGAATGCGCAGGTCACACACGTGTGGGACATGTTGCTGTTTATACGGACGTGAAATTTTCCTAAGATTATTTAACCAGACAACCATTACACTATTTTTCAAAAAATCTTTGCAAAAGCTATTTTCATCCGTGGAAAAGAGAAACTAGACCTATATGAGTATAAAATCATGAATGTGTAAAACATTACAAAATACATAGATTTTACATACAGTGATTGTATGTCATCACAGATATACAAATTATTACATGAAGAGGACAAAGTGAACTGAACTCAAGTTGCCTAGTCTTGATTTTTTTTAGTTTGTACTAAAACACTAAAAGCAGTGGTATGCCGAAGCAAAATGAACAAATTTTATAATTTTAGTGGAATCCATTAGATTTTAACAAAGGACATCATAATTAGAAAAATAAATATTCAACAAAAAGAGGTTATAACTCTATTCATACAATTTTTCTCTTGTTGCTCTTAATTCATTCAACATTATGAGACCTACTTGAACCTCTAACCTGCTTATGGAGACGTAATGAAAATTCAGACGTGATGTCAGACAGAATGCTGAAATATTCATAATAAAAAGAAATAGCAAAAATTTCCACAGAATAAAGGATTCATTATAGCCCTAGTTTCGGTGATACTACACCATCATCAGATATATAAGCGTCTCCAATTCTAGCTCTCTCAGGAGAGTTCCCTAATCGCCTAAGAAAAAAAAGTCATAAAAGTATTCCGCTAAAAAGGTTTAATTGAATTTCCGGCAGTTAAATTCAGGAGTACGTTTATTCGTAAAGTTATTGATGAAGCCGAACATCTTGTATAGAATATATAACCCAAAATATTAATCCACATAGTAGTTTTTATTAAAAACCCGGATTTCGACTCATCCAATCATCTTCAGGCGATCGTCAGTTGGTGGAACTTTTTCATGATGGTAATAGATGTAACAAAATACTCTGCTGGTCCCAAAAGAAAATTATTTTTTACCGCGACCAGTTTCGATAATGCTTATCATCTTCTGGCTAGAAGGTGATACTCAGTATCTAAAATAAATACGGTAAAAAATAAACATTTTTTGTGGAGCGTCAAAATATTTTGTTATACTTATGATAATTACTAAAATATTAATAAAAATAATATTATAAAAATCTGCCTGACTATTACATTTGAAGATGATTGGATAAGTCGAATTCCGGGTCGTTAATAAAATTCTTATGCGGAATTATTGAGTTATTTATTAAATAATGTATTGGTTCGACGAATTCACGCCTAAATCCTCCAATCGAACATTTGTTGACTTTCCACCCACATTTCACAAAAGCCCCTCTTCGTTTTCCTCCCCTGCTAAACGTTCGATTGATACCATTTATTCCCACCCAGCTGAATATTTTATTTTTCCATCACTAATGAAAAATTTGCTACTATTCATCACCGTCGGGGCCACTTCTTTCTAAAGGGGGCACTCAAATAAAAATGTTGTCCTTACATGCAAAATAAAGAAGCCGTTATCAATTAGTCTTCCTTACTTGTGCGCCCCCACGGTCAAGCGACCCTTCTTCGCAAATCGCTCCTCGTAGCCCATTCAGTCATGGTTCCATTCATTTCAATGTCACTTCCTACAATATTTAAACTACTTTATTTTAGCAAAATTTGACCATTTTATCTCTGCTCCCTTTTCCCATTTTCCACCTCAGAGGACCAGATGATGAGTCTTAAGTATCTCCTAAAAGGTTGACTCGCCAAATCTCGCCCCTAAATTTTTCTTCGGTTGGTAAGAGGTACTTCCTTTTCATTTCAGCTACTTTCGTATTACTCCTTCCGAGGGAACGTTTCTCTTCCCCATCGCTATTATCCCTCCTCATTATTAGCAACTTAGCAATCATTGCTTATTAGCAATCGAATAACTTTCCCACTGTCAAGGTGAAAATTTTGGCATGCTTTCCGTTATGCTTAGCTGTAAAAATCCATTCCATCCCTACCCGTAAATATACATTCCATCAATCGGCAAACCTTCAACGCACTCTCTACGTCAATGTCTATTTTTACAAAGTTTAGCAAATAAGCATTCTCTATTCTTAAGGTAACTGCTAATAGTTTACATTTGCCTCACCTTCTCAACAATCATTACCAAGTGAGAGGAGTAAGACTGTTTGAGAGCATAAATCTGAAAAAAAAGTCTCGTAGTGAAATGTTTGACCGAATGCGTGACCAACTCGGGTGGTATGATATGTTAGGGTCTATGAAAGTTGGATAAGGGAGACGGGGTAATGGAAGGCGAGGGGAGGGAGGTGTTTAGATGTGGTGAAATATAAGAATGATTATGAATGTGAATTATAAGATTGAATAAGAATTGATGAATGAATGAATAGAATGATTGATAAATTAATTAATTATTTGAATAATGCATGATGTTCGGACCCGGGTCCCAGAAAGATTCAAAAGCCCATATGGTAGCCATATCTATGGTGCAAACTTCAATGGACGGTATGTGGGTGGTTAGGAAGTGGATTATTCAGATGTTGAAGCAGTCGTCAAATTTTTTGTTGTGGATTCAGGTGTGGGTTGAGACGGGTAGTTGAGTAATGGTGGAAGATTCGTTTTAAGAGGAGTGGAGATCTTTGATACGTAGAGAGAGGGGTGTGTTGCAAGAACCAGGTGCGTTATGTATATATATACGATGTATATTTTATATATCGTATATATGTAATTTTATATATACATATATAATTACTGAGTATATATATATATATAATTCAGGAAAGCTCAGACGGCAGCAATCACGAACACACGCACACACTTAAAACACACATAAAAAGAAACACTTAAAAGACTCACATTGGAAAGAAATATTTTGGGACTTGTTTGCCCCTTCGTCGGTCTGGGAGCTCCCGACGATTCGATTTCTTTATTAATCTTCCTCAAGTTACTTCATTTCGACATTTTTTGGAGCTCTGAGTATAAACAGCAATTCGTGCTATCATACATACTACTTCTGATAACGCAATGACACATCTTAAAAAAAATGAGTCAACTGTATTTCGTGATGTAGAATATTGGTCACTATGAACCACAAGTCAGAATTAAGTGCCCTGTGGATGGTTAATAAATAAATCGAAACGTATTGAATCATGTTCAACCTATTTTTACCAAAACCCTCAATAAATTAAACTTTGGTGTATATATATATATATACATCACCACCATCATTAGTATTTCAATACGAAGATTGGTTGACTGCAGCCCTCCATCCTTTCCTATCTAGTGCTAGCTCTCTTACTCCTTGGT
>WURS02028921.1:0-11675 GCA_011762765.2 Rhinocypha anisoptera | reverse complement strand
TACTATCTCGAATTATGGTCTAGGTATCGAAAACTTTTTTCTCCAGCGCCGCATAAACATCACATCCCTCCGGGAATGGGTTTGCGAGGGGGGGGGTAACGCTCACTCACTTACTAAGGGAAGAGAGTGTGTTATTATTTTCCATCATCTCCGGGGTAGGGTGGGGGAGGCCTTTTCCTGCCTCACAATGGATGAAAAGCACCCGGGGAAACGTGAGAAATATGAGGTCATGAAACACTGGCGATATACTAAAGCTGACGACGCGCAGTTCAATATTTTTGTCCTTTTTATATATACGACACATGATTCACTGCATGGCGTTAAACATTGTGTGACAAAGGGAGGTGCACTTACCTATTGATATATTGGTATCAATACCACGACGTCCCCATCATCGCGGAGATTTTCCCCAGTCTTCTCTCTCCTCTCGGCGTCACGGCTCGGGGACGTTAATGCCACTGTTATCCGAGATTTTCACGGATTAAGCGATTTTCCACCCAACTGGCAGATATTGGGCGAGTGTATTTCGGATACTGATCCGAAGCTCGTGCTATCATATTTTCTATTCTCTTTACTTTCATGACGCACGCCCGCGTACATAAAAGTTGTTATTAGAGGAGACATGTTTTTATTTTAAAGTTTAAAGAGGGACCTGAATACAATGTTTGCATTTTTGTCTTCTACCATGACGTTATATAGTATTATTATTAGCTGCGTCGAAATTCTTAAATTTTTATGATATGACTTCGTGCATTCAAATACCTTCAGTAAAATATTTTTAGAAAAATAGTGTGGAACTAAGTCAAACAATATCTGTCAATAATATCTTTTGGATCAAATTCCAAATGTTATTTCATTCACGATTCCAGTAGCATATTGTTAATGCCATTAATTCTCTACTTTTACTATTTTTGGGTACTACTTTTGGCGTCTTTTTCCATTCAAGTCACGATTGAATCTTGTAATGAGTTTTTTCTCTATGGACAGAAGAACGTGCAACTCCTGAGAATGGACGTTCTGAATAATTCGATGTGGAAATACATTCAACCCGGGAGAATAAATTTGTATTCTTATTTTATTTTTCTCCAGTGTTTTATCCCCTGCCGAGAGACAAAGGTAATTCAAGTACTGGTGTTATCACCTTCATCTCCCATTATAGTTCCCAACATAATTATTAAAGCACCGGGAAAGGAAAGAGGAAGCAACAAGAGTTCTATGTGCTCCAACAGACATGTTGTCATTCTCACGGATCTCCTATTATTCCCTTCCGAATACTCTCCCAACTGCACTTGACGCCACTTTATCTAAATAATCCAAGTAAATTTCCAATGTTCCTCATGATAGATAATAATCCTGAAATTTCATTCAATGTATCTTCTCTGACGGCACAGTATTTTCTTTGTTACCAAGATAAAACTTAACAAGAGGGAAATAATTTTGACCGCAAAAATTCCACAAGTCCAAAAGTACACAAGATAAGAATTATCATTGAGTTATAAAATAATGCCGGGCCTTACACATGTTATACATATCAGCATATATACATATCAGCCCCACGTGTTTAATTGTATTTTCCCAGAATGAAAATATCAGCGGAGCCTTACAACAGCCTTTCATGAGATAAGGTTTCTGTTTGTTTCGTGAAATTTCTTTCAGAAAATATGAAACCTCTATCTTTTCTCCACTGGTTTTTGACCTTCATAATATAATATATCTTTTTTCATAGGTTTGTCTGAGCATTCTCGCTCTCACGCCTAAGCCGTAAATTATGTTATGGTTATTCTCGTTTGTAATTCAGGTATTAAATGAACGAAACACAAAGTAATGTAATTCTTTCTCAAGGAATATATTGATATTAAAATGCTTTTCCTGACGAAGCTAAAATTTATTGAAAAGAATAATTTTTGCCATTCTTAAAACAAATTCTAAGATTTGCCTGGCACAAACGAACTCGAATTAAGGTAGATAGTAGGAAATTCTTATAGTAACCTCGTCCACTCTTAACATATACGGGTATTAAATTCGAACCGATATTAGAAGATAAAAATGGATGAAAAATTTTCTTGATTAACGCCTTTATTTTTTTCACGTGCTCCATGCTTCAAGGGCTATGGAGCAGAAGTGGACGGGTGACAGATACCCACAGTCGTGTTACAAAATTTTCTGTAAACCACACAAACACACACACAAGCGCGCAGTCCTTTCCTCTCTATCTCTCTCTTTCCCTCTCTCTTTATTTCTCTAGAGTTTTCAACAAAATAAATTGAAAGTTCAACGGCAGAGATGGCAAGGGGAAATGGCATGGAGAGAAAGAGAGTGGAGAGAGAACCCTGGGGTAAAAATCTTCTCTCCGTCTTCCCCTTTTCAGCTCAAAGCAATTAAAAGTCGCGGGGGCCCTTTTCCTCAGAATTAAAATAGAAATTCCGCTGTTTCACTGGTGGATTTGTTTGACACCGCCGCGCAGTCGTGGCATTGGGTGAATGAAAGTCTTCAAAATGCGGGTTCTGAAGGATTTAAATCCCTGTGACGAATGAGGGACTCTTCCCTCCTCTCAAACTCTATCAATCTACCTCCCTCTCTCTCTTCCTTCCCTTCTCGTGTTCTTCGTCCCTTCATATCTTCTTGCTTCGTTACTCGTCTCGTTAGTGATCGTAATTTTCATTATTGGAATTGAGAATTATCCAATTATCCCGCAGTTAAGCAGCCATTGGTGTGTAAGTATAATGCTTTTTGAATGAATCCACTTTCCGAGATAATTTCGTAACTCCGGAGGGAAAAATCGTGATTTATAATCGCATCTTTCAAATTGAAATTTTAATGTAATTTTATAATATGATTGGTTATTCACAAGAGCATGAATAAATTATTGATGACGTTTCAGAATGCTGTTACATTCTAATAGGATATATTTTAAATGTGATTCAAAACTTGAAAAATATTCTTTCACAGTTTATTTTGCTGATTTCCCATATTTGATTTAACCTTTACAAAGCCTTGAGGAGAAATATTTTGACTTGTCTGATGATACTAGAGGACTTATTATTTAGTTAGTAACTCTAACGGAATCTTTATCGTAAAGAAAGTACAAGTAATCTAAAATTAATAATTTTATGGTCATGCGTAACTAAACTTTTTGTTGTCTCTCTAAGAAAGACATAAGTATTCCTTTGAAGCTTTCATTCTTTCTGTCTTGTAATTTTCATGGCGTTTTGTATAAGTAAAATTTGATGGCGTTTTTCGGTGAGCATTGGTAAAAATTAAAGATTTATTATTATACAAAGATAAATAAGAACACATTAGTGGTGTGACGTAATGGTTTTCAGAGGATATTTTGCAGTTTAAATTTCACATCAATGCCTGTGGTTGAGTATTATAATCGGCAATTAATTTTGTTCATACTTTTTTCTCGAATATATCATTGGCTTCTTTGGCATAGGATTTTGTAGCCGTGTTAATTTGTTATATTAACCAATCAGTGAGAAAGAGGTAAAGAAAGAGGAGCAAGAGCCAGGAAGGTAGCAAATAAACGACTTTACAAATATTTTGGTTGACCTGTTATAATGTTGATACATTATGGACAGATTTTCAAGTGCTGAGCTGTAACATATTTTACGTCGGTTTCCATGAGTAAATTATAAAAAGGTACTACAAATGCACAAATGGTCAGAGCATGCTAACCTCCGAATCCCATTGAAATGGGTTTTTAAAGATTTAGGGAATTGTGATGCTGATGTTGAAATCAATATAATTTTAGTTTAATCACGATGTGCAGAGATTTAGGTTATAAAAAACATATATATGATAATTATTTTGTATTCATCTCCATAGCACAGTAGTTTTGTGTATACTATCAGGGGCTGCCTATAAATGTAATCGTGAAGGTTAGTAAGGTTGACTATTATTATATATGTATCTATTGAATTTCTTCGATTATAATTTTAATTGAATGATCTAATTCAATTAAAGGAGTACCGCAACATTATATCATTGAAATTACGATCCTTACTTTAGCTGCAAACGTATGATCCTATAAATTCAGAAAAAGGATGGATGGATACTGAATAATTCATAACTGACTTTTTACCTTCCTTTATGCTGAAAGTATATATATATATTTGAAACAACATTTTACACATATTAGTTCATGGTGAGAGAAAAACCATTGAGACCATTTTGAAACTACAGCAGGAAATGTATTTCCACAATATCAGGGCTCAGGAAGCCTTACGTATTATTTTTTCGAACTTTTAGATCATAACTTAGTCCACAGGTACGAATGTTTCCGTTATTTCCTATAATCTTTTGTTAGCCATAAAACATTTTCGTCATAAAAGCATTTGAAACGGAGTGATCACTTCAGATTCATTTTTCCTTTTTCCAAATCTTCAGAGCGATAAAGTAGCGAGGTATTCTCAAGGCCGAAGCCTCTAGGAAAGTAAAGAAACTAAACCTTATTCCACACTTACCCGGTTGGTGACCCGAGAAGAATTCCATTACAAAACACGCCGGGAAAGCACGAGATCTTTTATCAAACTAAAGCCCTCTTCTCCATGACACAAAAATTGGATTCGCGAGATATTTCTTGAAACCATCAAAAATATGATTCACTTCTGCGTAATATTCTCAATTAATCATATAGTGAACAAATAAAATTCTTAATTTGAAAGATACTTTTATTTTTATATTAAGATAGCATTTATTTCACTTTAGTTTACATATATTTTTGATTTCCAGTGAGAGATTAATTTGTAGCAAAATATTAATAATTTTGTTGTTAATGTTTTGAGTATATGATATTGTAATCACACACTTGTACTATGTAGCCTATTACTCTGAGTACCTGCAAAACATAAATGCTATTACGTCACTGAAAATCAGACATTATCTAAAAGAAATTTCTACGAAATGACGCTCCTCTAGGCAATTTAATAGGTATCCTTTAGTAGTGGAAAGTGCTACACCTATGCGATTTCGCAAGGTAAACATTTTTTTCCCAGTATGTCGGCCCTAGGCATCTATTACTTCGACCATTTGAAGCAGAATAATGGAGAGAAGGGATGGTTGACGGCCGTTTGTTCGCAAAGATGGAATTAGGGAGAGGGATGCGGGAGAAAGGGGGACTGGACTGGGAGGGAAAGAGGGAGGGGTGAAGAATAGTGTCGAGGCGAGAGTACGGACTTATGGATAGACGGCGTCAGTGGCCAGCGATAGAGAGGCAGAGAGGGAATTTCTAACGGAATGGATGGAGACAGGCGTCGCTCGCCCCCCGCCCACCCCACAGCGTCGCTTGCTGCTCCCTTCCCGCACACCCATCCTACCGGGCACACACCTGCCTCTCGAATCACAGACCGATTGTCAAATGAACACGCTATGCGAGAGGTGGGTGGTGATGAAACGGCGATGACAGCGAACACATGAAAGCCGTGGACGCTGGAGGCGTGAAGTTGAAGGGGTTGGAGGGAGGAGTGGGCGGTAAATCGATGGGGGTAACATGGAAATCTTTTTTTTGAATGTCCGGGATATTTTTATTTTTAAAAGTTTTCGGGACTGCGTTAATCAATAGTAGTTCTGTAGAATATGCCTCCGAGAGAATATTTTTGCGATATATTTATGCTTAAAAATACTTTGTTCTCTTCATTTCTGTTGCAAAAAAATTATTTTTTTGTGGTACACATTTAAGTGGTACTTATTTCAAATTCCAGCACTTCCAATGATTTTGATGAAACAATTAATCCATACAAACTATTCAGCTCTGATCTCTGAACATGAATTTATATTGGTAATGTATAACATTTGATTTCGTCCTCCTTATCATTATTTACAAATGAAAGGTTTGAGAAAAACACACTGCAATTCTCAAAACGTTTATAATTAAAGAATTTCCCCAAGTAACGCCTGAAACCATAACTTATATTATTTACAAATTGTTAATTTGTGTATCTAATAAGTCTACTAATGTGACAATTTCTAAATAAAATGTAATCTTGTTTCAGGGAAATGTTTACATTGTTCATAAATCACATAATTGTAGCCTATATGATATTTGAGTTTAAATAAAGTTTCGAAAATATTTTCACTGGCGTAAAGTGGTAAACATATATTATATTTCATTAGCTTTAAATCTATTCTGAAGTTTAAATTCGTTTTAAATATGAATATATAAAGTTTTAATTAATTTATTTTTTAAAGGAAATATATTCCATGAGTAGCGCGTATAAATTATAATGACTCTTTCGTCTGAAGAGTAAACTCGTCAATGGAGGGTCACTTATTGTAACAAAATTGAAATAGAACTCCTATTACTTCATGGAAATAAAATTTAGGGGGGGGGTTAGAAAAAGGAAGGAAAATATTAGATTTTTGTGGGTGGTAGAGAAAGTGTATAATGCAACGAATGCCGGTGTGGCTTCAAGTACGTGTAGGATATTTGTAACATGTGACTAGATCATTTGGTTCATGAGTTTGCTCATGGGCTAAGCCGACCGAGTTGGATGCCTAGGCCACGCTACCATAAAAGTCGCCGGATCCCGTACCGAGGTAACTCTAAGCTCTCCTCGTGTGTGGTTATCCTGCAAACCGTGTTGGTTGAGTCCTTGGGAAACTCAATTAGGGTCTACTACTCAGGCCCTATCGGGGTCACGGAAAGCACACTTGTTACCAGTAACTTTTGGTACACAAAAAAAATGCAATAAGGCTGAACCCTAATAAAAAACTTGAAAGTAATAACATTTTAAACAAAATAAAATTTGCGATCAGCTATAATTTTCAAGAATTTGACTGAATTTCAACATGTAACTTGCTTTGAGATTTTATAATGGCTCTATGTAAAACAAAAATATATATAATATACAGAAAATAAAACAGAATATTTAGAGCCTAAAAAAAATATTTAAAATATCTTGACCATCTCATTTCAAATATTTCGCATCAATCCAGGGTCATTATTCGTGATGTATAGTTTAGAAAATATTTTTATACAATTTAAAAAAATACATATTCGATTACTTAATGAATATCATAAAGAGATGACGTATGTTATTCTCCGTGTTTGTCCCATTTTATGTATAATTTTAGTTGCTTATAATTAACAGTATTTGGCTTCTATTCATACACACTAATTCAGTTACTCATAGTTTTAGAACCTTGTTTTCTAGTGACCGTTGACTACTACGGTCATTCATTTCACTTCTTTTTCACATCTAAAAAACCAAATGGAACCTGACTCCCTTGGTTTTTAATAGACGAGCTCGAAAGTTACTAACGGATTAGGCACACAAATGTCACATAATTGAACGTCTATTGTAATAGTAGTAGTCAACGATTTTATCGTGTTGGCCCTGACCTGGTTCGAAAGGTAATATTATCAAAGGATTACAATTTCTAGCTTACTAAATGCGGAGGATTCGAGTCTCAATTTAACTTTTAGTTTACTGAAAGGTTTTACAATATGAGGGAGTAAAATATTTCAGTAAAGAAATCGAAAAGGAGACATAGAAATAAATGGCGGAAAAAATTCCCTAAGGAAAATTGAAAACATTTCGGGGATATGTATTTTCTGAAAATGAAGATGGATGGGGAAGAAGAACGAAGTTCCGGTAAAGTGACTGAAAGAAGTATAATACTAACCAACAGTGGATTCAAAATCGATGGAAAAAGGAGTTATATTAAAGTCAGGGCGGTAAACGGGTAATATCATGAGACCTCATCCGAATTTCTCCGTGAAAATCTGGTCTGTCCAATTTCAGAAATGAATTTTTGACCGTTAATTTCTTTTTCAAACTGACTGAGATTAGAGAAAAAGTATTTTTATGATAATTGTGCATTTTATCGGTCCATTATTTGCATTCAGTTCATTATTTTTAAAATGGTTTTTACTATTTTGATAAATTATGATTTCATTCCGCCAGCTTCGAATTGAAAACTGGTAATTATAAATGTTTAAGTGCCAATATAATCGAGTGCATAGTTCCAATCGTACTAAATTCCAACAATCTGATGTCAACGATTTAATTTCCGTGTATATATTCCAATCTTAACTTCAATTGCACTCCATATTTATTCAAAATATTTTAAGTTGATGGCTATTTTTGGCTGCTTAACCTCACATATATCGTCGATTTTTTATTTCTATTCCTCTGAATGCATTTTACAATTTGCAGTATATCCCTTAACCAAGATACACATTTAATTCATTTATATTTTAAGTTTATTTATTCGAATGTTTTTAGATTGGATGCCTTTTACATGTTTTTGAACTATTTAGGGTATTGCTCCATTTTTGAAGCTTTGCCTAACCTTTTCCATATTGCTAAAAAAAGTCCCTATTTTCAGTTATGTTCTCCCTTATTAATATTTCCTTCACTATTCACTTTATTCAAGGACGCTACTCTAATGAGTGACGTACTAGATACACTGCATACTCTCCTAGTTTGAAGTTCAACCCTGGTTTCCAGTACTTAGAGAATCGCATCGCATTCGCTTTCATGTGATTAACTTCCAAGCCTCTATAAAGCCCAACCTCCTCAAGCCTCACATTCTGCCTCTTCTACATTTGGTAATAACTGCTACTAAATGAAGTTTGTTATTTAGCTGAAGTGATTCTGTCTAAGTGTGTCAAATGAGATCCACCATCCGTTACTTGCTCCAAATTATACGATTATAAGCTTTTCATAATTTGCACAAATCTCCCTATGTCACAGCCGTATTTTTCTTTAAAAATTTTACATAATTCATCCAATCTGTTGAATACTTCTAAAATTCCTCTTAATAATATTCTGATTATGCTCCAAGATTTTTTGAGTGTCTCTTTTTTAATGTCAAAATTATCTTTACCCAAACAATCATTTTTCCTATATTATTGGTAGTGATAATATTTTTGTTTACAGGGTGCGTCAAAATCATCTACTATTTAGCACCTCCTTAAAACGAAGCATAATCTTATCAGATGAGCACAATTTCAATACCCTATATTTGGCCTACCAGGCTAACCCGACCGGCATTTTTGCCTGTTTTCCAGCGTCTTGTGTCGTAGTACCACCTTAAGTAGTACTAAACTCCCTTCCCATTGTGCTAAAATGTTTTTCCATCTGAATACTGAATGAAAAATTCTCTCTCATTACAATACCAAGTATGAAATAAAAAATCTATTTGCTCTAGCTTTTCCTATTGCCTCTAATAAATTGACATCACTACTAAATCCTGGCATAATTTTAACCGTATAACTCTCGTAGATTATCAATCCAATCAATCGGAATTCTTGTTTCTGAATGATTATAATACTAATTAAAGACTTTTTATAAGAAAAATCTTTGAGCAGTAAATTATTATCCACTTATGCAAGTAATTTTGCACGTCTGGTGTGAATTTGTCCCCTACCACGAGCTATAGCGTTGCCTTGAAGGGCATCTCGAAGATGTAGACCGTCTATTTCTTCTCTCTGGTGGGAGCCTGTTGCCTTAACTGTATTAGTTAGATCAACCTTTAATCTACCAATATTATTCCATCGTTTATGCAATGAGTGTTTGCTAATTGCTTATTCATAACTATGGAAACCAGTGTTGAACTTCTTCCTCTTCTCTCTTTAACATTGCTCCACTAGACTCCGTCTGACCTCATGAAAATCCTAGCAAGTCTATCTTATCTTCCTCCGTCCTAAGTGTGACATTCTCTACAGTTACCCTCTTTAACATCTTCCGAACTTTCAAAGTCGCTAGTATATCCTGTAGATAACCTTCTTGGTTTAATTATTCGTAAAATTTCTTTGACTTTAAAGATTCTGTGAGATGATGATCACAGAATTCCACACGCCCGGCACCTCTGTCCAATAACATATATTAGTAGTAGGAAATAGGAAATAAAATAGGGTGGTTTCCTTTTTAGTGTTCTTCAGTTGGCATCACTTTATGATCAGGTAAGGGCCAAGTCTGAGATTCATTTTCGCGAAATGCAAAACTGGAGATTTATGATAAATAAAGCGACCAAATCAATTGAAAAACCACGGAATTTAAAATAACGATAATGTGCCTTTATACCAGTTATCCGCAACCTTCCTACAAACAACGGTAGGCACCTACGTTAAAATATTAGAGGATACAAAGGATGGAAATTAATACATTTCTTAATCTTAATAGTAGAACTTACATTTCCTACTTAAAAAATTTAAGCTGAAGTGTATTCTTAACCATATGAGATTAGAATGTTCCATAATAGATTTTAAGTTCAATAGTTCCACAGGTCGAAAAGTGAATGAGTTTTGTTTGTAAACTGCCACAGTAAAATTTTCTCCTTTTGTTGCAGTTACAAGTTGACTTGTGATTGTGTTTGGTAAAATTCCCTATTTTTTTCCTCGTAGTTTAAAAATGTGACCATGAATGTATATTTTCGACAAAAATGAAAGGTAAATTTTATCGAAACATGTAGAAAATTCGCTCAGTATTGAAATACGACTGCTTTGTGCTCAATCAGGACAAATCCCATCTAATTTTGAACTGTTATGTATATGAAAAAAGCATTTGATATCACGTTCGAAAGAACAATCAGTTAGTGCTTAAAATTGAAAATATTTATTTATGTTAGTTACTACAAATGAGATTTAGAGACACGCATGTATCCAAATAATCTCAACAATTATGCAATAGCAAGTATAAAGAGACTCTGCTTCGGTTTTGTGTTTAAGAAAATAAAAATATGGTCGCCTGGTGATGTTTAGGAAAGAGTAGCGATGTACATTTGTGGCTGAGTTTTGATATTGTTTTATTGACGTTGTGCCTTCCTTGATTTGTTTCACGTTGTGATATCTCACGAAGATGCTGTCTCATTATACCGAAGTCTGTATTAGGGGCGATTTGCATCCTTATTAATCGCTAATTTGACCCTGAAATTTAAAGTTTCTAAAGATAGTTTTCGTGTAGAAAGAGTAATCACATCCTGAGAGTGCAAGTGAAAATTTCAGCCCTTTGGTAGTAGTCAGCTCCGGTCTCAGTGTAACCCTGTATCCCCCATCCTCCCCCATTCGACGCACCCTGCGATGGAATCGGGGACATGGTCACGAGATCAAGAGGTGACTTACCTATTTCCCGAACTTCTTCTCCAATTTCACAGTCACAAATTACGACTCTCAGATTCTCTCTTATTCCAGATTAGGATAAGGTTTCATCGTTAATACTGGATGAAAAGTCTGCGTCTGGTTTTCTAGTTTTCCTCTTTTAGTGGTGGGGAGGTAGTAGATGAATTTTTTTTGAAAATTACTTGGAAATAGATAACGATTCAACAAATTTACGCCTTATCTTGGCTCGACGTCGAAAATATGGATTTATTTCATTTTGATACAGGATTTCCTGTTGCAAAATCAACGTTTATAAATAAGGTACAGTAGTCTTGCAAATTTCTTCGTTCATTTGGAAGGAGTTTGTATACAATGTGAACCCGCGAATTTACCGGTCCCTCTCTTTTGCAAGTGTTTTCATTGAAATATTTTTCTTATCCTTAAACTTTAAAGGTTAGGCTCTCATTCGGTAATATATAGCAAGGTTCACTAATAATTTACATAAGCGAAACAGCGCCTTACTACCTTGGACATATAAGCTTACTCAAATTATGAAGTAGGGTAAGTAAAACACTTGTGATTCCACTCGATATTTTATTTTAACACGACCCGGGTTTCAATACATTGTATC
>WURS02028910.1:0-11675 GCA_011762765.2 Rhinocypha anisoptera | reverse complement strand
TCGATTCAAAATAATCGGGAATCGTATTAAAATAATCGATTTCCGAGTGAATCGAATCGGAATCGCCCATCTCTACTCGTCTCAAACCTCAATACGCAGGGCCCAGGGTCGATAGAATAATCGATAAATAATTATCGCTATTGAACGAGTGAAATATCGAACGACTTGTATTAACTGTTTTAAGGAAATTCCTTATCATTCCTTATCGTCTAAAATAAATCATTTTTATTACGGCGTAAGTGGGCGTAAGCCCACATCCCACTCTTTTACTGTCTGTCTATGTTGATGAATCATATTCCGATCCACTTGATTAAATTTTGTCCCTGTCTTTAATCGGCTAATTGTCTGTTTCGCCAGTTTAGATATGTTAACATCTTGTCTTGCCCAGTAATAACCGCAGAGGCCAATAAGTCAACTTCCAAATGGTATCACTAATTATGTGAACAAATTTAACTACTTCTATCGTACTAAGCATTTTCTTGACTTCGAAAATCCAAAACACCTACTTTTCATTTTTCTTCCAACCGGTCAGATCCAACACCATCTTGAGTACTCTTGGTGGTGTTGACAGATCGTTCGCTCGGATAATATCATAATACTATCCTAAATGTATTTGCTGCCTGTATGGTCTGATGACTTGCATTATTCTTATACTCACAATGATTACTTGCATTTTTTTCACTTATTGTTAGTTGTTTTTCTTGCCAGTTTCAAATCGATAATCCGTTCAGAATCTTACGAATCCACTGGTTTCCATGGTACCAGAGTTTCTCAACAATAGGAATTTGGGTTCCTGTGATTTTGCTAGTTATCATAGGTTACCATAATGATAGACAGGTCTGATTTTGACATTTTTACTATTATGACCCAATGAATACTTGATCTTTACTTTTATTTAATTAATGCTCAAATCATTTTTCCTCGACAATAATTAGTGCTCCTTTACCGGAACCTGATAAAAAATTGATTGCCACATTGAAGATTCACGACAGAAAGTACAAAAAATGGAGGAGATATCGTGCCTTGGGGATATCAATACGCAAATCAAAAGTGTTAGCATCGAAAAGTAATTTTGAGGAAGGTAAAGATAAAAAATCTCACCTCGATGATTGTGAAGATGCTATAGATACAGGTTATCAATCTGCACCAACATTACCTTTAGAATCCCGGAGGAATGTAAGTTGATAAATATTCACAGAGGGGTCAACTCATGGAGATGTTCAAGTTTTAATTAATTAATTTTCCCTTAATATTTGCATGGCTTCCCCCAAAAAAAGGCTAGACTAAAAGATGGACAGTACCCGTTGCATAAGAGACTTACTAATAGCACACGAATTAACGATAGACTTGCGGAAAGGATCAAAGTCAAGGCTCCTGAGATTACAGTTTATGCCAAAACGGATACTGACCCAGGTTTTTTTACCACCATTGAAGGCAGGCCCATAGCCAGGCAGTATAAGCGCCGGGAGTTTCTAAAGATTGAAATCGAGCTGTTTTTCACAAGGGTAAGAAAAGGTGCTTTTTATTTAATTGTAAATTTTTATAAGAACATTGGCTTGCCAATTGGAAAACCTAATGCATTAAATTATAGGCCACAATACTAGATGTATATGATAATGTTAATGACCTAAGAAAGCAATTACATGAGAAACAAAAAAGGTTTAACCAGGCAGGAAAAAGCTTTCCATTCCACAAGAAGCAGTCATGGAATTCCATATACAAAGATTTTGAAAGAACGGCGGAATTGAATAAGAGGTGAGTGGTATTTTTCAAGAAAGGTCAAGAGGTTAGCCTCCTCCTCATTTTAGGTTCACTCCCTTTTTATTAGTTTATGATTGTGGTATTTTGCTAGAATGTGTGAGAGTTACCCCCAATGGTTCAGGATCAATAGGAAAAAAATCTTGTTTCTCATATCACATGATCATTAGGAATCCAAGGAATTAGCACATAGCTAAGGGAGGGAGCAACAATAAATAAATTATCACATACCTATATAAAATATCATCCCACCCTCCACAGATAATATGTCCCTAGTGGAAGAGCTTGATTGATCCATTGACCTATAGAGCTACATGTCCAGGAGCAATGATTATTGTTCATGGAAAGGGTCACCCATGCTAGATAGAGCGAAGGGTAGGTGTCAAAAAGCATGTTCCTCAATGAGGCAGCTTTAAAGGTATCTGATCTGGTGAGTGTTGGCAATATTGTGGCTGTGTCTTGTTAAAACCAATATTGAAAAAGGGAAACCATTGCAATTATTTATCCACAAGTAGAATGATGACCTCTAATATCCAATTGAATCATAGCAGCTACAGGACTCAGCCCTCTGAGGTTAGTGCTGTCATTCAGTTTGTCAGAGTACCACAGAAGTATTCCCCTGCTAGTCTTGAGATCCAGCTAGAAGCTGGTTCCCTTAAAGGCTTCCCTTTGGCTACCTAAGCCCAGGGATGTGGGAAAGGGGTGTCATGGTCAGCATTCACGTGTGGCAGGCCTTTGGTACAGTGAATCCAAAGGTCACTCTTCAAATGACATGAGGAGACAAGGGGAGGGAGGGGGTGGCTGCCATGTCACCGTCCCAAGGGGTTGTGGTGCTAGGTATCTCAAGAGTGGTGATTCCCACCCATGTAATTTTGAGCAGGGGTGCCACTCATCTCTGTGGGCTTGCCAATACCAATATTTAAGTGCTAGCGAGGCTAAGCTAGCACTTAAAGACCTGACGAGTAGGCCCAACTTCTCTCTCTGAGGTGGTTGTGCACAGAAGCAAGAGACGCAAGGCATCTGTCATCTTGTGAAATCCTTGCAACACACAACTACAATGCTGTTGTTTGTGAAGGAAGAGGGAATGAAGAAGGTGAACAACAAGGAGGACTGCAAATATGAGAATAGGGATGTAAGGATGATGTTGAGGTCAGGACAGTAAGCAACTTGAGACGGAGAAAGAGATGTGCTAGGATTGAGCGAGTTCATGATATCAGGTAAAATGAAGGGAAGGACTAAGCGGAAGGAGAGTCAGCATGGGATAGCCATTTTTATGACCCAGATATTATGAATATCAGCTGGAATTAGAATAGTAACCATAAAAGAGGTTATTAGAGGGAAATAATGGTAGATTGGAGAAAGAGTAATCCAGAAAGCAAGAGAAACGAAGAAATTTCCAGTTAAGAGTTTATTTTCGTTCATGACCATGGTTTCATTGTGTCGCAACATCATCAGATGATGGTATTGTGATGCAACAAAACCATGGTTGTGAACGAAAATAAAGTTTAAGTGGAAATTTCTGTTTTTCTCTTTCTCCAACTATGAAGTATTTCCACAAAGTTATGCCCGAGATTGTTTCTTACAATGATGGTAGAAGTAAAAGCCGAACCAACTAAGTTTTAATCAATGTATATATGACCACAGGTGGTTACGAAAGAAGGCAGACAGGGTATATGATCAGTTTCAGGGTGCCATTGAGACCATACTTGGGAGAAAGAACACTGGTGTTGAAGGACAGGAATGCTGTTGTTTGTGAAGGAAGAGAAGGGAATGAAGTAGGTGAATATGGCTCAGAGGTACGAAATGACAATGGAGAGAAATTAAAGGAATTCCGCGAGAGGAGTTTGGTAGTAATGGACACATGGTTCAAAGCCTACAAGAGACACCAAAGCCCACAAGAGACAAAGGTACACTTGGAAGGTTTTGGTAGATATAAGGAGATGCCTACCCAACATCTGGCCGGAACTAAATGCATATGTAATAGGAGATGTCAGTTTGTAGGTTTCTACAGCATTGGTACATTCATCTCTTTATAATTGTGATCTTCTTCCAAGTTCCGTTGATTAAAATGACAAGTTTCACCAGAATGCTGCCATCCTCAGGTCAAGGTGTTGAGAGATGATTTTTTGCCCCCCTCTATGGGTACTGCACTCTGATTGGTCAGGATACTTTCATTTCATTTATTTTTATTTCTGTTGGTTACAAAATAACATAGAAATTGTCAATTAAAATTAAGCTAGTAGATTAATATACATGGAAAAAATAAAAATAATAGGCAAATAACTAATCAGAAGAACTAATAAGAAAAAGGTGCACAAATACAACAAACAAAACAATTCAAGTTCCCAAGTAAAACAGAAGGGAAGGAAGAAGATATGTATATATTATGTTTTGCAACATTGGCAGTTGTTGAAAAATTCACTGACACTGTAGTAAGCTTTCTCCAGAAGGAACTGTTTTAAACACTTTTTAAAATGATTTGTTGACGAGATGGATTTTATAATGGATGGTAAGTTGTCGTAGATGATTGAGGCTGCTTGTTGTGGGCCGTGTTGTGCTAATGATGTGGAAAGCTGGGATAATTGGATATTATCACTATTACGAGTGTGGTAGGAGTGTACTTCATGATGGGCTGGGAAAATCTGAGGGTTTTTCTTGACAGTTATTTTGTATGCTATAAATACTGAATATTATTTTGTATGCATTAAGCACTGTATTATGGGAAATTGTCCCCTTTGCTGAAATTGAAATGGTTTGTGTGCTGGGCACTCATTAGTCCAGATCCAAAGTACCCTATTCCATTCACCATTTAATAGGTAACTTTCCACCTTATTGAAATTCATTATTCTTTTAAAAACATCATTGGCTTCACCAATAATTTTTGGGTAACATCTGCTCTCCTTAGTTATTAATTTGAGGACCTTCTCAGGGCATTCATGGATCGAACTAGTTCATCCCAAGTATTCTCTGAGAAGGTAATCAGGCTGTATTATTATTTCCCATATTTCTGAAGCATCAAGTTTGGATTTTCCACATTCATTTGCTTTTTTATCACTATAATAAATTCTCCTATAAGCAATAACCCCTTTTCATAAAATTTTAATTTATATATTTTTTGGTTTAAGAAAATTTACATGATTAAAAAAAAACTAACACTCAAGAATGCATGAAAATGAGTATAATTTTATGGAATTTGATGTCAATTTTATCTTAAGGTTTTGAAATTTGTTGAAGAAAGAAACTCTTAAGTCCTATATAAAACTAAATAAGGAATAAAATTCACTTAGGAGGCCATCACCTGATGGAATTCCATGTTGAAACAAATAGAGGTATTTATTTTTTCCAGAAAAAAATGACACAACCGGTATCAACGAAAATCATTATTCAGATGATGGCAATTATGGTCAAAACCAGTCATGTCTCATTTATTCTGTGGAAATACATAACAGCTACAATCTCTACTCATTTCACTAAATAAGGAATGCCATGACTTTTTGAATCAAGATAATAAGTAAAGCTGTGGTTTTAATTTTATCCTTTCTCCTTACCCTTAATCTTGTTGTTACAAGTTCCTTTCAGCCTTTGAATAATCTTAGCATGCAAATGGATAATCAAAAAGACTATTCATTTTATGGATATATAATCCTCTTTAACATTTAGGCAAAAGGAAACAAGGAAGAAGTTGTTAATTGCTTGTCAGAGAAGGAAAAAGTTACAAGATATGTTACAAATTGTTTGCTGCAACTTATATAACTTAGAAGAACAATGGAGATCATTAAAAATATACCAAGGATTTTTATATCGAATCAGTCCATTACAATGGAGGAAAAAACATGATAGAATTCATGTAGAAGAAAAAAAAGTAATATTAGCTCAGATGCCAACAACTACTGATCGATACCACATTGGCTCCATTGACCCAGCTCAACCTCTAGAAGAACTGGTAAATTTTTTTTACAGAGTCACAGCTGAGGAAGAGCCTCCTGGTATGTATACCTTCTTTCTATGCTGATGCTAGAGTAGAAATTGAAATATTTGCCTGCAGATAACCTAGAATGTTATGATGATATGTTGAATTATCTATGCATTTTTAAATATTGGAAGATGGCACTCCCCTTTTTCATAGAATCTATTTTTACATGTCATTTTACAACATCACAAAGACACTTTGGGATACCAAGATTCCTCTCCAATGATCATTACAATGACCATATACAGCTTCCAATGATTGACATTATTCCCCTCTCACACATCTCCACCAACAGTTCACATCCATCTCCCCCAATCTGTCCAAAACTGGTTAATTCCAATTCACAATACATCCCTCAGTAGATTCCTTGGCATCTAATCATTGTCTTTGAGCATGTCATCTATCGTCACCTCTTTTTCTTCTAATAATTTAACAATCCATTGATAATACAATTCCTTCAAATTTTCAAGCAATATGTTTTCACCTTATACTTTAAAATCTCTTTTCCTTCCTTATTATCCTTTATTTGCAGGTGAAGTGTTTCATGTATCTGACAAAATTGTGCTTACCTAAAGATATTGCCCAAGTGAAACACCTGCCAAGGAATAGGAAAATCTTGTGAGGAAAACAATCACTTTGTAGCCCGTGAAATGTCTGTATGAAACTTGAAATCAATGTTGTGGCACCCATGCCACCTTTAAACATTAATTTCAACATGCTAAATAAGCCTTGTGGTACTGGATGTTTTCTTTATATATCTTAGTGAAGTAAAATGCTCAGTTGGTCAAGAATATTCACACTCAGACTTCAGTTCAAACCTTTGAACATATTCATATCTTCTCAGCTATGTGAATGAAAACTGAAATAAGAATATTACTGCTCCATTCATTGTGAGATCCCTACTTTTGGATTATTGAAATACCAGACATAAAACTTCATTTGTCTAGCCTAGGCATATAACATTTTCAGATATCTGCAGGCTATTGTTCACATAGTTATAATAATCTATATATTCAAATTATTATGTTGCACTATGCACTAATGCATGCAAATTTGCATTCACTGCAGCACGAATAGTGATATCAGTTTTTTATTTGATCAATGGAGTGCCAGAGTCACTTTATAAATTGCTCTCAGTAAAATATTTCAATAAAAAAGTCACAGGCTATCTACCACTGAATTTTGCTTGTAGAAATAATGTAACTAGCATGGGTTCTCAAGTCTCATGGGTTCACAATATCCTTACACTCATGTTCAAAACTCTTAATTTGGAGTGCCACATCTATACAAGGATCTATGTCTTCATGCAATACCTTAACCCATGTTTACTGAAGTGGAAACAGTGTTCTTAATATATTATTAATTTTTTATTATAATTATAATGATATGATATTATAATAATAATAATTATTTACCTCCTCAGAAGAAAAAATTTCATCAGCCTCGTCTTCTTACTAATCTTTGATACTGGCTCGAACTTCTCCAAATCTCTTGCTGGCACAGAAGAGGGTCATTAGTTTCTTCCTGGGAGATCACCTGTATGGTACTTGGCCCCAGACTTTGTCTATAATCGTAGAACAATTAAGGATATTTAAGTGTTCTCTCCAAGAGTACCCAATACATAGGCTTGGGTCTCCTCAATACGCCTTCCAAAAAGTGCCTTAAACCCTCTTTAAATTATAGATGACTTATTGTCATTACTTGCTAATCCATTTGCCTGATGAGAGCAGTGTTTTGGGGGGAGAAGTCCACTTAGACCCCCCCACCTAAACCTTCTCCCCTCATCCTACTTCTCCAGATGTTTGGTATTTATGTTGGTACTTGATTTTAATATGTTAGACCTGATGATGATACAGGGACATTGTTACTAGTCAAAATAAATTAAATCGTATTTTTTTAGTGGAAAATTGCCATCTCCTTAGTCATTAATATGTTTGAATTCCACTACATTGCACCTGAAAGTACCCAATTCGTTCTTACGGGAGCGTTGACCAACACCAAAAAGGCATTGAGGAGTTATCCTTTTCTCCTCTTGATATTTCTTCTCACATTGAGAATAAACTCCATCAGACCATTTGGTGAAAGTCTGACTTGTTGCTAAGGAAGGTGACATCCATACATACGAAGCCTGTTTAGAGTACACACCCTGTCAGTAATTCACATGCCTCATGAATTCTTGTGAGTTTCCACTTTTATGTGTTCCTCTCCTCTATTTCCTGTTCCTGAACACATTTGACAGCAGATATTCCTAAGCTCATAGAGATCAGAACCCACAGTGTTTCATTCCCCTCTGTATGTGCCACACAGGGTTTCTCACGTCCCCACCCTCTCAAGCTCTAAACTTATAGCAGGGAACAGCAGGAATACCTCCTATGGTCTTTTAGCTGTCCCCATAGTAGGGGTACAGCCTCAGGGGATCTACTATCCAGGAGGGACCATTACCACTCCTTGGTGGGTCCGAGCAAACTTGGAGGGCTTCTTGTAAGCCTCGCAAGGCAATGCTCATAGAGTTGCCGTCGGGAACACTCGTGTGATCTCCCTACCGCACTTAGTCATCACCACACATTGCTTCGAGTGAATGCTGATTACTCGGAACAGTTCTTCATCCTGGGATATGGTGGTTCAACCAAGAGCTTTTTGGGAGAAGGGACTACGGTTTAATGGTCTCCATTCCCTATTCCTTCTGTGGGTCCAAAGGTTTCCTACCACCTACGATTCTCTTTTTCATTGGAGTCGTCCAACAGCATTCGAAGAGGGTTGTTGAGGGTGCTCTTGTAAACCTCTCCCATGCCTACTTTGAACCAACGAGATGCCCATTCCCCAGAAAAGTTCTTTGTCCAGGGATAAAGTACTCTCCAAGGAGCTTCTTTGACATAGGCCGGTGTGGCCTCTACACCCATGCTGTATCAGAACCAAAAGTCCAGGGAGGGACAAATGTTGCAGTCAAGGGAGAAAATCGAATAGAATGGAAACAGTTAGGGGCATGTATCCCTGTGTCATCAAATTACAGTAATGAATGCCAGATGTTAATAAAAAATATGTTTATGAGCACAGAGAAATATCCCATCTACCACTGTTATAAAGAATATCTTTTGTACCTGTCAGTGGGTCACCATATCCACCTTTGCTCTCTGGCATGCAGCTGGAGAGGTGGCTCTTCACCATTCATTCATAGTATAGATACCAGTTATATGTTTCAATTTATGAACCAAAGAATAATAAAAAATTAAATCACATTCTTATTTTGTTTTAGAATTGTTTTTCTCTGATCCAAAAGAGTTGAAAGACTACTTCCACTACATGGTGGAATTAAATTCTAATATTCTCTCTAGTGCTATGATGTTATATGAGGAGAATAAAATACTAAATAAATTCTTTAAAGATTTGAAGGTGAGTTATAATTTCCTGATGTAAACTTTTATGTGAGTTGTATTTTCAGTATAATTATATCCATTTATGGAATCAATTATTTTACTTTACAGTATACCTCATGGGCACAGATTTATATATAATTGTGTGTATATATTATAATACAATAAATTATTTGCAAAAATCCATGATATATACCTACTTGTATAAACTTATTATAGTTGGTATGCCACTAACTAAAATTAATCAAGCTGCCACACTTTGAGTAGTTCATACATAGTTTATCCTAAAAAAACACTTGTGATCACATGTACAATATATTAATATTTTCAGCATTGCATTATAAATTTCTTTTAACACTGTTAAATATGCAGTTAAATCCCAAGTAAATACCTTGGCATGGTCTCCAAGCACTTACATACTGTCCCTGCGAAAGACTACTTAACTGAAAAAGATACATCGGATGAATTTTTTCTGAAGTTTCAGTTGAAAGATATAGCAAACAGAAAAGTTCCTTGCATAAATGATGTTTCTAATGACCTCTAATGTTTTCTATGGCTAAAGAACTGCTTGTAGAACTTCAAATTGATAACTATTCATACAAAAAAAATCATTTCATCCTGGTGAGAACCATTAAGGAGACCAAAAGTAAAGAAGAAGTTGTTAAAAATGTAAAGAACATGTTAATGCATTGCCAATAGATCACAAGTTTTCTTGTGTTTTGTACGGCCATCTGTTACAAACGGATCACAAGATAACTCATGTTTTCTACATTTTGTCATATAGTGTCACCTGCCCTGATATAATATAAATACTTGCTCTCTTTAGGAGTTTACATCAGTGAACAACGTATCAAAGTATTTATTTCACATTAATGCAATTGCCTTTGCTTTTTACAATTTTTTATTTCATTGTGGTATTTTTAATAGTCACCATTTTTTTTCTTCTAAGTTTCCTGTGCCTTTATGAATTGCCTCGTTCGGAAAATGAAAGGGAATGAATGAATCTAAAATAATTTTGGAAGAATTTGACAATAATTTTTCTATATCCCTAGTTAGAATGAATATGCAGAAGGGTGTATAAATGATGTTTTGATAGTACTAAGGACGATTCTAGTTACAGTGGCATAATTAGACATGCAAAGAAGCATAAGGTGGAGGTAAGAAGGCAATAAAGTGTTCTTTCAGTTCTTGAAACTTATCTTGGTACGTGGCACATGTCTACCGGGACAATTACTATAACAGTACATGTACTGCTGAAATACTACTGAAAAATTAAACTAGAGTCGATGGAACTGCTAGGCTGAACCAAGGTTTACCGTCAAGTTTGAAAGCCATAGCTTCAAGAATGGAGAAAGGTGATTCATACACCATTTTTCAAAGAAATTGGTACATTCTACTTCTTATATGGAAAGATAAGCAGCCCACCTAAATACCACGGCCTCCTAACCTAACTGACTGGTTTCAATAAATATCAAAGTAAACTTAAAAGGTTTTTATCTCAAATTCTTTTTACAGGATTAATGGAATGCCTCATTGGCTAGAATAAATCCGGTAAGGTGAAAGTTTAGGATGTACATGACAAGAGCCTAAATCATAAAAAATAAAGAGCAGTGAATTATAATCAACTATGCTTACATTGGTACTTTTACATTGAGTCTGTTATATCTATCAGCATCTAAATTTCAAATGTTATAGATGGTCTACAATTGGTACATAATTTCTTATCTAATATCATTTGTGGAACTATTTATTTGATTCATATTATGCTGGTAACCAATAGGTGGGACAAAAAATAATTTGACATTTCTTCTTCCACCAAAATTTATTTTAGCTGACAGTGTGACGATTGTTTGTTTTGGTAATTTATACCAGCTCTATTATACTTTGTTACTAGCTTAATTTTTATCTATCGATAATTTGATCTGATGTGAATTATAAAGGAAAAAATATAAGAAAAGTGTCACAATTTTCCAGCACATATGCTACAAGGAAATCCAGGAACTATGGACAGAATATAATAACAATGCAGAGGAATTTGCATGGCTTGAAAAGAGAAAAAATGAGCTTCAAGGTTCAGCACTGTGGGTAATATTTAAAATATGTTTGCCTTGGAAACATTTACTTTTAAAAAACTGAATAAGCCAAATGAATAAAAGGAGATCACTTGTCATGATTATAGTACTAATGAAATTTGTTTTATTTTTGGAACAGGAAAGAAAAAAATGATGTGACTAGTATCATATTGAGTGACCCTAACATTGAAATAAGAGCTCTTATTGAAGGTGCTTATAACATGCTGTTAAATCCGACTAAGCTAAATGTTGGACTGCCAATGATGCTTAACAATCTGTCACATGATGTCTCCACTGTTCTATGGGAGATAAGAAATTTACCCACACCACTGCTTAAGGTAATAATAATAATATTTATTCACCTTCAGTGTTACATATAATATAATAAGGAATAAAATATGTAATTTGGAGGTGTTTCTCCAGTCCAATAAGTTTGATATCCTGTGCATCACTGAACATTGGCTCCATGAACAAGAAACAGATCTATACCAAATTCAAGGTTTC
>WURS02028899.1:0-11675 GCA_011762765.2 Rhinocypha anisoptera | reverse complement strand
TGGCGATCCAGTGACCCCTGTCACGTTCCCGCGACACCTCCCCTCCTCCTTCAGGACGTCCCTACCTCAAACACGTCAAAGCGGAAATGGGAACCCTGACACGTTTTGATGTCACGTGACACCACTCCACGACATGGTATCGTCATCGGGACACGATTTCAGGTTGTGCAGTCTTTTTTAAATTTTTTTTCGGGGGAATTAAATCTCCATCCTTTGTTCGTCCTCACTCGAAAGTCGACCATGTTCCAGAAACATGCTACACCATGTTAGCCAGTCTCGGAAAAATTATGGCTTCCGTCCATCAATATTCTTGTCTTATGGTATTTTTTTCGGAAATCTCATTTACCGATCAATTGCACAAAATTAAATACGTATATGTATATTATATATATATATCCCTATATATATTTTAATAAATAGCGAAATTCTTTTGTCGTTGTGGAGGAAATTACGCATGGCTGGATAATGCAGTGTGTTGTCCTTCAGAGGTAAATATCCTGCTCACTCCCTTAAGAAAGGATTCCCTTTTTGACTATATTTTTTCCCTTTTCGTATTATTTCTAATGAAGTATATGACTGGAAGAAGTAGATTTCCTCAATATTTGAAAATTTTTACACGTTTACTGATGGTTTAAGTTTGAAACCTATTTATGGGAAAATATATAATATTTCCCAGAGAATTAAGCATGATTAGATGGTAGGCTAAAATAATTATCGTTCCACTCAGGTATGCTTAATCCTCAATACTTCTCCAATGTTCACTTCGACACACATCTTTTTCCGCCGAATGTCCTTCATCTTGAGATTGATAAGACGACAGCTGCGTTAGTTCGGGTTTTCACTTTGGAGCTGTCATTTTAATTAGACAACATTTATATTTACTAGCTTGCTGACTGATAACAGGGGCCAGATGGGCAGCGTCAGATGAGAACTTGGGTCTCTCGGCGGAGAAACAAATTTGATATACGCGTGGTACTTCAAGTGAAACTTACTTCACTTGATCCCAGAATATTGTAGGAGGAAATGCAATCCTACCCTCACTCCACTCGTTTATTCCTCATCCATTAGCTGGCATGTGACTCCAAAGAAAATTTTAGAAAACGGACCTATGAATCCCTCCTCTCATAAGTATCATAAAACGTTTCCATCTTCGTTTTATTTCCCTTGTTTAACAATTTAAAACATGCACTAATGCCGTCAATAGACTAGTTTTATTTTGCATTATCAAATGACTTTAATTTATGTATGTCATCCACCATACGATTTAATGAAATAACCGAATCACTTTTTCGAAAGATAAATTTCAGCCTTCTCTCGTTTTGGTGTAAGAAAGTAAGTTCAGTTACATGTATGAGAATAGCTTTTGATTTTTCTATGCTCAACTGTGAACGTGGTCTACATGACCGTGCCTGTAATATACGCAACGAAAATAGTCAGCTCAAGGTCATTCAGTACTCGTTGGCGTTGGAACATCTTCTATGACCAAGCGTGGGCTAATTTGAAATTTTTTTAAGAGGATGGACAATATTCTGAAAACGCTGCTGTGCGAGGGACGAAGGGGGAAGCGGGAGTGGCGTGAACCCGAGGGGACTATTTTCGTGTCGTCTGTATATTATATGTAGTGGACTGAGAAACGTAGATACCAGATTTGAATTCCATTGTTTAGTTAATCATTCTGTTCTTGTAAATGAAATAATTGAGACGATTCTACTTTGTGCTCCTCAATAGCGTTCTTAATGTGATGTAGTTATTTTATGATCGTCTTGAACGGGGAATAATGTGCCTTTGCAGCCTCCTCTCTGAGCAACAATCTCTATATGGGCTACCTTTCGTCTGGCCCCTACCCTTCGATCATGGGTAACTACCAGGACCTCCAACAATAAGCATTACTCCAGCCGGTAAAACTCAGGAAAACATTAAAAGACGCAAATCCTCCCACCAGGTCAAGGTCGAAGTGTAGGGGGAGAGATGCTAATAATATCAAGAATAATTGAAGAAAAAAATATAAAATTATTGTTTGCAGACCACCTGTATCTCTGGGTAAATAAGGAGAAATAAATCCAGAAGCAGTTTGTTGCATGAGAAGAAACGGTGATATGGGATAAAATTTAACGCCAAGAAGGGTTACATTGTAAACAAGTTATAAAAGTGGAAAGTTTGAAGTACCTGGAAAGTATAGTGGAGGACAAAGGAAGGAATGATAAGAAAATAATTGAACGTGGAATAAAGAATTGTTTCTGAAAAGTGTCAGAAACTAGGAATGGAGTTCTAATGCATCTAAGAGAAGAAATATGATGTTATGCACTTCGTATATATTATCTGCAAACATTAAAATGTGCCTCAGAAATGAAGACGTAATTAGGATAAGAGTTATAAGAGAATAAAAGTTAGGGAATTGAAAGTTTGTAGATGAGTGACAGGGTTAACATTAAGGTAAAAGATGAGAAATCAAGGAATTAGCGGGCCATTGTAAACAAGATACAGGCATGTAGACTTGTGTAATATGAGCAATAGAAGAGAATGGCAGAAGAACCACTAACTTAGGATGCATGAAAAAGAGGTAGAAGGTAAGACGTGCAAGAGAAAGATGAAGGGATAGTTGGACACAAAGAGTGAAAAACAAATGTGTAGAGAAGAGATGATTTATAGGAGTAAGTGAATATGGAGAGATGGCGAAAAGGCAGAATGAAATAGTCATATGCTCCAACCTAACCTGAGGCTTGAGACTTCAAATGCTGATGATTAGACTACGATACTTATGTCTCAACGATCACTCATCATATAAATATATTTAATAATTTGGTATTACTTTCTTAATTCGGTTATAATTATTTAAATGAATATAATTTTATTTAGTGTTTCTTCTTCATTAGTGGAGGGTCAGTACTATTTATTCCTCATATATTTTGTGGTAAAGAAATTTTTTGTGATCAATTATGGGCTAAGCAAGTCGATGTTTTTTATTTTTATCGAATATCAGTGAGATAGGTACATCATCTTTAGCATAATTAGTAATAACTTATTGTAGCTCGCATTTTTATTTTGTAAAAGATTTGTTTCGAATTAGATTCTAATTATTGTTTATAATGTGATCATTTACCATTCTTACTGGGGAACTGGCTGCAGAAGTGTCACAATAAAACTTTGTATGAAACAGGGCTTTCCCTCCAGGGGTATTAATTGTTGCGACAATTCTCTATTCGTAGGTTACGCTTGTTTCCCGTCCCTTTTTCTACGGACTCGTTTGAGTCATGTCAGCCACCTTTATCGTCTGTCTAAGTTATTACGTGAGTAATTTCACCTTTGTAAAAGTGGATAAATTTGCTATTTTGTGACATTTAAGTCTTAGAACTACCGTGTAGACCATGAAAAAGGCTCGTAAAAACAATTATCACTCACCATTGACTGTTTGATTCTTCCATTTCTTCGTGGCATAAAAGCAAGCACCATAAAATAAAGAAATTTTGACAACAAGACTGGATCCCATTCCTCCGGGAAGGCCTGAATGCCATTCACGCAGTCGGAAAGAGGAGAGCCAAGATGAGGGCGCTGTGGTTTCTTTTTTCCGCCCAAGCACGTCCTCTTCCCTCCACCGAGGGGACGAAGGCGACCAAAAAGACAGTCTGACATTTATTACGTTTTTATTGCCGCAGAAGGGTCCCGGTGTTTATTTTTGTGGAACGATTCACTCTCCTTTCGCATGTGGCGCCTTTTTATTGGGACGCCTATATCTTTCATCCACTTCCGAGTTTTTACTGCGCCACGCGGCGGCCCCTCGGTGTGGGGAAAGGCGTTTTAAATTAAGCCCGTGATGATTTTTCGCGATATTTTCGTTACTCTAAGCCGCCCCTAACGATCCAGGTCACGGATGTGGAACATCAAAAACGATTCGGGGAGGGTGGGGAAAAGTGATTATTTTTCGACGGTGACAGGTTACCTTATTAATAATAAGATCCGCCGTCGCCACATTTGAATCCGGCGTGATTCATACAACGATCGGAATTAGCCTTCGGTTAGTGTAAAATATCCCGTCCCCCTCCCTTCACCTTAATTATTTAAACCGGTGATTAATACTACAATGAAACGTAAAGTGGAGCATCGGAGGTTTATTTAAGAGGGAAAGTGCAATTATTATGTAAAGTGTGCGTAAGAAAACAAACAAGGAAAAGGTTTATTAGGATTCATTTTCTTTTTCAGTCAACCCTCTTTGGCTAGATAGTGTTCCATGGTATTAAACTTGCGACGCCACCATGCCTCCATTTAAGTTTTTGGTTTTGTTATGACCACTCTAAGAGAGAAATGATGTGATGGTAAGGAAGAGCAGGATCGACATTCACCTTCCCCCCCAACTAGATTTTCCAAGAATCTCATGAAAAATAGAACATAGATCCAGTTTGGTCCTAACCCAGTAACCTTCGGGATGATGTCCAACCTTTTCCTTCTCCCTCTCGTTTTATTGAAGTGGCAGGTTCTACTCGCCAAGCGGAGGGGGGGAGCAGGTTGCAGGTCCTCTTGTTACCCGTCTAGCTTTTCCTCCGAGGGCGATGGTTTCATTCCCGGAAGCACTTCCGGGAATGAAGAAAAAGATTCTCATTATGTTCCTATTCCCCCTTTAGTTCATAATGAAAAATGTGTTTAATTTCTTCTTCTCTAATTTAAGACCTCCTATACATTACTTCTCTAGCATAATTCATACATATATCTTGAAATCTGATTAATTTCACGTTTTTAGTGATTTACCTCCATTTCACAATGCTAGTTACTGTCTCTGAATTCAACCACCTAAGCTGAAGCTGTACGATGTTATATATTTATATGGTAGCTTTATGGGACCTGATAAAAAAGAATTTAGTAGCAGTATTTTTTTAGATATTTTCTGGGATTCCATTATGTGATTTCAGTTATGTCAAAGCATCTTTAAACTTTTGTTTTCCTATGATTATATATGAATTTTTTTATCCTTATGACTATAAAAATACTCATTAGAGTAATGAAAAATTGGTCTTGACAAGAATACCCTCAACAATAGAGGATGGATAATTCTTTTGAATTTTATGAAATATATTTATTGATGATAAATTTCTTGTGCATTGACATTCACTCTGACTTCTTCAATTTTTTATCTGCAAAGTAAATGAATGGATTTTAGAACCAAAAAATATATAACAGTATTCTGTGCATAATGACAATTTTAGGAAATTGTACACATTTACAATAGTATTTAATTATAATATTACATATTATATATATATATATACGTAATATATATATATATATAAGAGTGTTCTATTTACTAATTTATTTTTCCTGTGCAAGCATGATACTAAGAAAATAAGCACAAAACTAAATAAAAATATTTTCATATTTTTATTAAAAATCATATCCATTACCATTAGTTTAGTAAAAATTATAAATGAAGAATAAGTTTTGTTAACCGTGGAATAAAAACCAGAAAGACTATATATGACAAGAACTGGGATTAGACCTGGGATCTTTTCATAAGTCTCTTCAATAGCAGTATAAATGTAGTTATATCAGCATTGTAGTATAATTTTATGGGTTATGGGATGAAAATAATGTATATGAATAAGAAATAAGAATTTTTAAAATTCAAAAATATTGTCAGTTAAATGTTGAAGTAAGAGGATATAAATTAGAATGGTTGATCAGGTGTTTAGAGTATATTTATAAGGAAGAAACTGATTTATTGACAAATGTATTAGGAGAGTAATTTAATTGGCAAAAGAAGCAAGATAAGGGAATCAATACGGTGAATAATTAGTAAAAATACAAAGAAAATAATAGTAACAAAATTCATATGGAGTGGAGTTCTTGACAGATCCAAAATTTGGGACTTGGTTAAAGATGAGTTTAAAGCAGAGATTTAGATAAGTAAGGAGGGTAATGAATAATGTGAAATAAACTAGGAGAAATATAAAGGAAAAGATTCAGGCAAGATAAAGTATGAAACTATGTGTAAGGGAAAATCCAAATAAGGCAGGAAAAGTCGCTGTAGAGGAGATTGAAAAGTAGTGGTCTCTTGAAAGCAATGATAAAATAATAAGATAAAAGAGGGAAGTGAAAGTTAATTTAAATAGAACTACTGGTAAGGAGAAAGTGTATGGAGCTGAAGAGAGAATTAGGGAAAATCCAACATAATGTAATTTATAAGTGGGTAAACACTTCCATTTGATAAGTACATCAATAAAATTATCATTGCCAATAACATTGGCTCTTATTTTGCATAAGTTATCAATCCTGTCACTGCCATAAAGTAAAAAATCAGTGTTGAAGAAAAGATTTTTTTTGAACTGAGTTCACACTCCTTTGTACACTTTCTATGCTTATTAACAAGCATATATTTCTTTCAACCAATAACTAACTACATTAGGATAATATGTCATTGAATTAATGATAAATGTAATAGGTTCTCGTGTTGCTTACATTTTGTCACTTTTTACAATATAATTATAATAATATGTATAATTCTAAAATTTTCTTCAGGATTTATGCAAAATAGTTTCATTTGAAAGAGGAGATGGAACAGAAATAATTTTTGGAATGTTCAGAATTCAGAATCAGAACGTTTGATCTTATTTACCTTTGGTAACTTCATTTACAACTTTCATTGAGGGACTAACTCTCCAAAATTCATCATCCCCCATTTTCTTTTGTGGCTTACTGGAGTCACCTTCCAAGTCCAGAGATGATTGTCCCTCTATATCCCTGAAGAGTCGATGAGCTGTTGGTGTCAGAGGGGGAGATGATTCTGCATCCCTGTCTTGATAACCATAGGAAAGAGATGTATCTGTGGTTGTTTCATCTTCGTGTTGACTAGAAAATGTTTCTTTTTTCTCCTGCTGAAATTCTGCACTCTTACTTTCCTTTTTATTTCTCTTAATTTCGATATCAGGATCATCAGATGAATCTCTGTCAATAAATCGTAATTCATTTGATCACATAATAATAAATAATTATTACCTAACATAATTATAAAATTTGGCTTCAAGGGAAGTTAATGATTAATAGATTTTTATATTGCATGAGCTCACAATTTTTACCAAACATTCTTGTAGAAATCTCAGCTGCAAAATCCATACACATTCATGGTTAGGATAAGTATATCTGTATATCTTGGTATGTATACTGATATACCTGTATGTAGATGTGTAGGATTTGGAGTCACATTTGGATATTGGAAGAAGGAAAAGAAAGGAGTGGAAAAGGAAGCATGAGTATAATGTATTAAAAGAGAATCAAGAGAGTAGTACCTAAGGCAAACCTAATGCATGCTAAAAATATGAAAATTTCCAATTGGGAGAAAAAGTAAAAAAAAATGGAATTCTTAATTTATGACTATAGAAACAAACACTTAATAGGTTAAATCACTGTATGTAGTGAAGTAAGGTCTGGAAAATATATAACGCTATTTAATAATCTTATATTGGAAATACTGCATTATTTATGTAATTTTATTGTAAATATTTTGTAAATAATACATACTTTTCTTCACTAACATCTGAAAGATCTCCATATTCAGCTGGTTCTTTGCATAATGTACAAACTTTGTGCATTTCAGCAAAACATTTCTCACAAAAGACACCATTACAGCCCAGGCTTTTGCAAGCTATTAAAAATTCTTTATCTTCTCGTCTCTCCACAGAACCAACAACACCACATAATATACACATTTTCTCAGTACTTGGAGGGCCAAAAATGAAGTTCAGGCGAGGAAACCTTGATAAAATATATTCAAATTCTGTATTTCCAATTATGTACATTCTACTAAGTTTTTTTTTCTTCAATGCTTTCTTTTAGCTGTGTAATACTTGATATACAGTGTGGTGTACATGTCAGTGATACAACATTTGAAATACATTCAAACTGATTTTATATTCATTTATATACTTTTTATGCATGTAATGCCTTTTAGAAAGTTGAAATGGGTGATAGTACATGTAAGTTAGATGTCTTCAGTTTATACTGGGGGGATGATTCTGAACACCTGATATAGCAGTCGTTTGGTACGAAAGCATTAACTTGTACTTAGAGGAGATGGTAAAAGAGACATGGAAACCAGAAAAGTCAGGAAGGCAGGAATAAAAGTGATTGGGGAACTCATCAAGTCAGATTTTCAGATGACCAAGCTCTGGTTGGTAATTCAGTCAAAGGACTGCAGACCTAGTTCAGCACTTTACAGGATGTGTTACAGGTTTGTGATGAAAATTAAAGGTGAATGAAGAGTTAATGAGATTATTGAGAAGTAGGAAGGTTAAGGTAAATACATATCAGACTAGGAGGGCATAAGTTGGGACAGGTAGAAAAGTTTACTTATTTTGTAGCATCATAGAGGAAAATGAACTTGGCATTAAGGTTTTTAGAAGAATTGCATTAGCAAAAGATGCTTTTGTAAAAAGGAGGGAGTTGGTGAGCGGGACCTATAGGAAAAACATAAAAGAAGAGATTAGCGTAAACCCTGTATGGAACTCAAATTGATTAGAAGTACTCTTTAAGTAAATATTTCAGAGTGAGTCTTCTATTGATACAGTTAGTCTTCATAAGCTTTTTAGATGATTATTCAGCCATAATTAAATCACATTAAAACCAATAAACTATCACTTCAATAATTAGTAAAGAAATAAGAATTGGCTCTTAAAAGTATTTTTATTTTTACAGTGATAAGAAATTAGGTAGGCACCAAGAACTTACATAGCCGCTAGGCGTTGACGAATGGTAACATTTTCCATTGCCTCTCCATTCTTTCCACCCCTTTGTCCTGCAAACTTCCTTCGAAGTTGGCGTCTTGTAAACTTAAGAAATGATAATCGTGACCGAAGAATCTGATTGTATAACCATGCTGCTCTTACATTTGCTCTCCCAGGGTAATAAGTATTCATCACCATGACCCTCATGCGCTGCCCATAAGGCTCAGTCAGTGTCAGTATCCAACATATAACAAGAAGTCCAACTGAAAGTAATTCTCAACTTATCACAAGAAATTGACAAGATATTTTAAGATTCAGATATATGAGACTCAAATACCTATTTGATAATGGCGATTTATATCAGGCTTCCGTGGAATGGGAAGGCATGCAGAAGTGTCAATTGATGGAGGCATGCCCAGTGGCTGAAGAGAATTGACAGTTCCTTGATACAAATTTGCCAGGGGTCCTTTACCTTCTACATGAACATTAACCATATTTGGGGCTGCAGTAATCAAAAGTACATGGCAAAACTGGCTTAAATAATCCTCCCACACACAAATAACCATTTAACAAGAAAACAAAGGAATGACTTGAATCATTTTACAGAATGATTCAAATTACAATGATTTTACAAATATACATTTTACATGTATTATGCCTGAAGATGAAACGAATTAACTTAAAGAAATGTACAGTAGATAAGTCATCTGTAAAAATAAACTCTTTTCATAGCTATTTGTATAACTTTTCAGTTATTCATTCCAGATTTCTTACGAAAAATCTTTCTAGGGAAAAAATTCTCAATAATTATTTCTTATTTTTCAAATGCACTGCTCTAAATCTGCTTTAAATCCAACCTCAATGAGACTTCCTCCTGAAGTACACTCAGTACAAATATATAATTAAATTAAATGCCATAATCTATTTCTTTGTCACCATTTGTTATTGATTAAAATTACCTGGAAGTTGGGTCTGAATATTTCCATACTTTGAAATGATTCCCAGTAGCCAGTGTAAGCAATGATCAGTTACAATATATGTTGCAAGTTTAATGGTTGCTAAAAAAATTATCATACTACTTTTTGTTATTTTCATTTTCTCTGTACCTGTCAGTCGAATTGATGAGACCTAAGCATAAAGAAGTATTTGTATTATTAAAATAATTTGGAGTTGTGAAGTTAGAAAATCTATTTCTGAGTACCTAATTTATATAGTAATACAACCAAACACAGCATTAAAGGTTAATCTCTCCATTGTAGTGTTGCAAGCAGAATAACTTCAAAATGTCACTGTCACTCATCTTTACTTAAGTCAACTAAATACCTGCTTAGTAGTTCATTCACATAGTTTTACATAATCTAAAATTTTATAACCATTAGTAAAATTATGAAATGATATCCATTTTTTTAAAATCTATTAAATTTTTGCCATATTTTATTTATTTAAGCACATTAATGGAATGAACTTCATGTATAACCTTGATATATTTTCTCTTTTCATGGTGCTTTAAGGGGAGGATAGTTTCCCGATCTTGTGCCATTCTACGTGCATCAATCTCATATATGTGATGTGATATGTAGTGGTTGTCAAATTTATCACTAACTTGATACTTATACCAATATTGCAAAACTCTGAAACAAAGGAATGTTTTATTACTTTGTCTTGCCATTAAAAGTTTATGATTTTTTAAAAATTTGGAAAGGAAATGAATTCTGGATGTGAATGTGGTCGCCTTGCAAAGTAGATATATGAAACAATGTTTAAGGAATAGCTGGGGATGTAAAATGTCAAATATTGTTGTGCCTATTCTTAGTACAGCCATATGCCGTTAAATTTATATCATCAGGTTTTCAATAATACATAAAGAATGCAGAAGTTTCTTGCAGTACCTAGGAGGATATCCTTTGAATACCTGTTTCTTAAATAAACACAGTATCTTCATGCCTTAAAAATATGTCTTCCTATGTAATATGTAAGCTATCAGTGCACTTACTCATGGCACATTATGTGTCAGAAGTGGTTTTCAGCTGCTCTAAAATTATGTTGCATTCTGCATTACTAAATATACTATTACTGCTGATATCAGAATAAGAACAAAAATTAAACAGAAAAGTTCCTAGAAGAGCTAAAAAAATAGACACCAGACAGATGGCCTTAAGACCTCTGTTGCATTTTTAAATTTAGTGGAGCTGTTTTGCCCAAGGAAGACAAAGTTGTTTATTTGAAGGATTTTGAAAGTCATTCTTGGGCTATATGTTGTTAATTTTTATACCTCATGTGTTAACTAAGGAACTTATAAGATAAATGTATTAGATTGGTTATTATGTTGATTAAACAGTATCATTTCTTGTAGGTACATTTCCCCAGAGACTAAGACCAACAACTAGCATTCATCTACATACACATGTGACTCACATGCTGTTGGGTCTAGATATGCTTTCCCAGCAAACAGTGTTGGTGTGATTGCTAAGGTGAAAAACTTACCTGATGAATACTAGTAAGAAGCAAAACGATGTTGCAAGGCCCATCCAACTAAATAAGTTAGATAGAATGCTTGTTCTTTCTTTAACTTCATTCACAATACCTTTAATCACTTTCCTTAGTGAGGTAGATGACTGAGTTTGAAAATGAAAGGAATGAGTGAAGGTTACCTTCACATAAAATGCATCATGCAGTTGTCGTCCCAATGCTTCAATTTCTGTCAAATAAAGATACAGATATATTTTGTATCATTGGCTACCACTAAGTTCACCAATGATCATGTTTTCACGTTGAATGAATCTATACAAATGACCTTTGTTTTATGCTTTAAACATCTGCTTCACATATTAACCCTCTTAGTGCCACGGGCCGATATATCGGCTTTTGCTTCACGGGCGAAAAGTGCCACGACCCGATATATCGGCTCGAGCGTAGACCGGATTTAAAATCATAATAAGTTAATACATTTTGTAATAGATAGTAATTCAT
>WURS02028889.1:0-11675 GCA_011762765.2 Rhinocypha anisoptera | reverse complement strand
ATGCTACCTTACATTTGGCAGATAGGTAAGCCTGTGCTAGCCAACTATCAGGGTGATGGGCTATCCTATGCTACCTTACATTTGGCAGATAGGTAAGCCTGTGCTAGCCAACTATCAGGGTGATGGGCTATCCTATGCTACCTTTTTCTATCATTTAATGTTGTTAAACTAAAGCTTTTCATACATCTTGGGCGGACCAAGGCTAGTATAATGATATTTATCATATTCTTTACCCAGACGTCACGAGAAATAGCGCTGTCCGAATTCAATACGTGGCTAAGCACTCTCGAGCTTACAATGGACATAAGCTTTTATCTCTATGATTTTTCTGCTGGAAAGGAAGATCTGCTTCCTCTTTTCATCAAGACTGATCATTATCTAAAGGATCATCTTAGACAAGTAAGTCACAATTTATTATTAACTTATATATAATTTACCGCAGACATTTTACTGTAAGTATAAAATGTATACTATGTATAGTTTGCTACACTGTTAAAAATACTGTCTGGTTATAACCTGACATTGAGCACGTTTCTGGTTATAACTTTGACAAGTCTTTGTCATAGACTTTCAATGTAAAAAATGTATGTATAAGCGGACATTTAAGAAAATCAACGCTTATAAACTGATTTTTTTGAAATTGTAAGGTTATAAGCCGACTTTTCTTAAATTGTCACCTTATAAGCTGGCATTTTTGAAATTGTAAGGTTAAGGTTACCCGAAATGTGCTCAATGTCAAGTTATAACCAGACAGTATTTTTAACAGTGTATAGTATACTAGTTAAATGTGTACTAATCGATATATATTAATTATAATTATTATTTGGTTTTCCCCCCTCTTTATCTAATTATTTAGCTTCTGCGCAAGAGGCAACATTACGGGCTTGACAATACTTTGCAACCTCAGCATATCGTATACTATTTTGAACGTTTCGATAAGTCAAAGGAAACCTTTTTGGTTGATGAAAATTTTGATGCTAATGATGATAGACGATTTAGTTCGTTGAATGATTTCACCGAATGCGTACTCCAACGATACGACCTTTTACGTTGGTCAGAAAATGACTTTGTCAAATTGCTTGGCGAGTTGGAGGGACTAATTATGCTACGGGTGAATTTCTTTTGGAATGAATTTAGATTTCAACTTGGATTCAAAATTTGGGATCTAATTTGGCACTTTCATCGGCTGCCCGAGACGGATCGGATGGCGTTGTACGAGTGTCTCAAGAAACCCTGGACCGATTGTTTGTTGATTCATCTTAACCGTGAATTACACCCGCGTCTCTCTCCACCGTGGTTTCTGTACGAACTCTACGTGAATACCAATGAGAATCTAGAACTCTTTCTCGAACCAACGTCATTCTACGAACTTCTCTATTTAGCAATCCAAGATGTGGGATTCAATTTTGAAGATCCTCAAAATGAGCCATTTATTAATTACATGTGTGACAATGATCAAATGATTTATGGGCATCATTTTGTTCAATATTCAAATCTTGAGATAGAGAATGCAGAGCTGTTTGCCACCATGTTTCGTGACAATCCGGACATGATCGAAGGTTTGGGCCAGTTTGTCATGTCGAAACTGAATGAAACCAGGGATGATTTTGACACTTGCCGACAATTGTTTGATCAGTTCTACAACATGAGACCTTATTCGGTGTTTCGTTCGATTCTTCGCGAATGTCGTCCCATTCGACGATCGAGACGAATTGCTCCTTGAGTTGATTTCAACCACTTGCCGAAATTGTGCCGAAATCTAACTTGCAACATTTATATATATCTTCTATCTATGTTCATTTTGCAACCTTATTATATATATATAATAAACAATAAAAAAAAATTTAAAAAATTATATGTATTTGTTGTAGTGAGCAAACATATTTGAAAATGAGGGGAATAAAAGTGATAGAGAGAGAAGAAAAGGAAAGAGAGGGAGAAGAAAAGGGGAAAGGAGAAAAAGAGAAAAGGGCGCTCCTGAAGCTGACGGACCCTAGGTGTAAATAACCGGACCGGAAGTTAAATTTGACTTTTGACAAATCGATACTACTGGATGAGGAGAGTTTATCAAATATATAGTTCCGGTCTAATTAGAACCGGAAGTAGGCCTGACCGGAAGTTAAATTTGACTTTTGACAAATCGATACTACTGGATAAGGAGAGTTTATCGAATATATAGTTCCGGTCTAATTAGAACCGGAAGTAGGCCTGACCGGAAGTGAAATTTGACTTTTGGAAAATCAATACTACTCGATGAGAAGCGTTTGTCGAATATATAGTTCCAGTCCAATTGGAACCGGAAGTGGGTGTAACCAAAAATAAAATTTGACTTTTGGGAAATTGAAACTACTCTATGGGGAGAGTTCATCTGAAATAAAGTTCCGACCCAATTAGAACAAGAAGTAAAATTGGATTTTTGGAATATCGATACTACTCGATGAAGAGAGTTCATTGGATATAATGAACTTTCCTCATCAAGAAGTATCGATTTTCCAAAAGTCAAATTTTACTTCCGGTCACATCTACTTCCTGTTCTAATTGAACCGGAACTTTATATCCGACAAACTCTCCTCATTAAGTAGTATTGATTTTTAAAAAAATTAAATTTGACTTCCGGTTCCAATTGAACCGGAATTTTATATCCAATAAACTCTACTCATCGAGTAGTATCGATTTCCTAAAAATCAAATTTTGGCTATTTCCACTCATATGAGTGTTGGTGTGCTTCAGGTTCAGTAAGACCGTGGAATTTAGGATACTTCGGGATAGTAGAAGTTAGGATACTTTGGGATAAAATAAACACTCAAAATTAGTTTAATGACTCTTGACTATTATTTACTGACCATTTACTATTAAATTTTCAAACATTTAAAATACTGACAATATTGTGGAATATACTGACATTTTACTTAATATAATGACTATTTACTTAAAATAATGATCACATACCATTAAATACTGACCATATTATATTCAATTTTACTGATTGCCTGATCATATGCATATTTTACTGATCATTCACTTTATAAACTGATAATTCGACAAAAAACATACTGACCGGTTACTATTGAATACTGACAACATAATTGTGACCCTAATAATAATTAATAAAGCAAAAACTGATACCACTATTTACACTGCCATCTAGTATGCTAATTAAAAATTATACACTCTAAATCAAAGTACCACTTAGAACAGCTTTATATATAAATATCTACAAGTTAATTTTGACAAAAAAACAACCAATTTAGCTGTTTAATAGGCATTTAATAAGCAGGCGGTGCTTTAGCGCCGTCCCTCTTGTAAAAATCAAAATTTGATTTATTTATTTAAGTTAAAATTTAAATCACTTTTGATAATAATCCTTTAATTGTTTTATTTAAATTTTTTATATTTGTTTTTAATTTGTTGTTTTTCATTTGCAATATAAACCTAATATGCAGAAAGCATACTAGCTGCCACAATGGTTTACTGTCCAGTCGAGGATTCAACAAAAGAACTTCACTGTTTTGCCGAGAAAAAATTTTGCCTGGCTCGCTATGGTGAATGCACCTTGACCGAAATTGTTCCGTTGAATTCAAAATCGATTCAAGAACAAACTCGTTTCAAACGACGTATTGGAATTAGATTTCCCATTGGAAGTCGCAGTGGAATGCAACACCCAAAGAAGCCAATTCCGAGACAACCAAAAGCTCCGCATGGATATAAACAGTACAGTTATGAATAAGGGCAAATTGTTTGAATTGAATTAACAGAAATAAGAACATTACCTAATAGAAAAAGTAGTCTCAGAAAACAAAACCCAAAAAATAATTTGTTTATTAATTCTAGTTGTTCTCCCAAAAGTATATATAAACTTAATTTGTAATTTTAAAATAAAACATATACAATCTAATTATAAAATCAAAATTTTTCTAAAATAAGCGATAACCTTAGAAAAAAATCAAAAATGTTAATTCATTAAAAATTTTAAGTCAAAATCAATTATATTTAAATTATATGTTAAATTTTAACTTAAAACTATTTCTAAAAATTTCAATTTATTTACAATAACCTGAAAATTTATTTTGTGTTGATTAAATCTTTTAAAAAATTTTATTGAAACTCTATTTTGTTACAAAATGACAACAGTTTTTCTTTAACATAGTTTCTCAGGCTACTTTCCTATGCTTAAAAGGTATTGTTTCTTTTCTATAACAAAAGTTAATTCTGTTTTTTTGAGCAAATAAAATTTTTATGAAAAATCTTATTTTTACTACTGAATTATTATTTCATTATTATGATTATTAATGTTATATATCAAATAAAATCTATACTCAAAAGTCACCTTGTAAGACGAAACCATTGAGTTGGTTTGATTAGGTAAAATGAATTCAATAACAATAATAATGGAATCGAGTGAATTAAACCAATCAAAAACATATCTCAAATATCAATATATAGAATTTCTTGTGTACTTTTCAACAATGACATCCATGGCAACATTGCACTTTGAAATAAGTTGTTTCCTAAATAAATTTTCTCCTATATATTAATGAATAATTATAATTATAATATGGTCGTGGTTTTCTATGTTCTATGTCCTATGTTTAATGTTCAGTCATTTTTTTGGTATTGTGCTACCCACGTTTTTGTACTGTGAGAGTTACGCTACTTCCACTGTGTTTAACCAATTCGAATCCATTGTTGTGATTCGAGTTTGTTACTGATTCGAATCTTACTTTCACTGTTGTGATTGTTGTAACCAATTAGAATCTAATTTTTGTGTTATGATTTAAATTTTATTCCGATTTGGTTCTAATTTTGTGCATAAATCTTTGAATTGATTTGGAATTCAAATTTTTTCTAATTATTGCTCGATTGAATTCGAATTTTTTGCATAACTCTTCGAATTAACTCGAGTTTTATCTCGGCAGCTCTGCCACCGTTTTTTTACAAAAAGGCCAACTTGTAAAAAAATAAACTTTATTACACTGTGTGTAAGTTTGCTGTGTTGAAATTAAAACCAAAAAATTTATTATTAATATTATTATTTTTATGTATGTGATATAACATTTATAAAAATTTAGTTATTGATTAAAAAAGAAAATGCGAAACACTAAATTTATAAAATTAAATTAAATCTGTATATATGTGTGTGTATAATGTTTACATAAAATAGTATTTAAAAAAATAGTTTGTTGGTATCTAACCAAAAATTAAATCAATTCATTTGAGGATGACTTAGTTTGTAAAGCATTTTACAAACTAGCTTTGCAGTAGCCAATGATTCGGAAGCCACTCGATTCCAAACTTGTCGTCGGGCTTCCTCTCGAGTCGTGTCATCCTCAAAAATCTGTTATTAAATATTAAATTTAAAATTAAGAATAAAGGCCATACTTTAATTACGTAAGCAGTTTATAAGGGGAAAGAAGGTTTGAAAATTTTCTTACTATCTGCTTACCAAAGAGGGATGGAAGTAAATTAAAATTTAACGTAAGGATTTTTGTTTATCTATTACTTAAAGAAAATCCGTCCAACAAAAACCATATAACATATACAGTATTGTCTCAAGTTTTACTAGCTTCCCTTTTCACACCAAGCCATTATAAGCAGTGTAGCTTTCACATTGCATAAATCGACCACTGTTTACTTCTCTCTTTGCTTAACTTTTAAAATTAAAAATTCAAAAAGTTAAACTTAAGGCAACACTGTACACCTCCAGTAAACAAACCTTAAGACGTTGTATGTTTAGTACTACTTTGTTTTTTGCAATTGAAAATTGGTTTTTAAGTACTTTTTGAAAATTATTTTCTTAAGTAAGATTTGAGGGAACTATGCTGGCCTATGTTTACTAACTGCTAACCAAGGGGAGAGGAGCCTAAAAATCACAATTTTTGCTTACATAATTAAAGTATGGCTCCATATCGCCCGCATTAGCCACTGTGACCAGATCGAATGGAATTTGCCGACGGACATATTGTTCCAACACATCAGGCAACCGAGTGTCTCGAGGCAACATGTGAGCGGTGATATGATGCAAAAATAAATCTCGCCACATCGGTTTCTTATCCTTGGTGGCCAAATCCATGAGATTATGGGCACAAAAATCCTCGATTACCTCAATTCGCTCAGTGTGCAGTGTCTCGAGATAGAGAAACCAAGCTGAGAACCATTCAATTTCCAGGTCAAACCAGGGGCGGCCGTAACGAAGAAAGGTGGGAATGTGGCGTTGATTTCGACCGTGAATCACATTGTCTGGAATAGGAATGTGAAACTCGCGGATCAAATAGGGGCATAATTTTAATGCCACTTTGGTGTTGATGTAGATTCGGCCACGTTGGATATTCAAGGCAAGATTCGAACCCACTGGGTTATTGAAAGGCAAACTCAAAATCTCCTCGCTGTACGAATGCGCCGGGAGAGAAACTGGGGTCGCAGTGCAAGCCGGTGGGTAGAATAATGCAATTGCTTCGTAGGCACTTTTGACTTTTTTGACCACAAACGGAGTGAAAGTTGTTCGAGGAGGGTTCATATTAAAAAGCAAAAGATTCGAATTACCAATGTACCAAACTGCCAACCGACCCGAAGCAAGTTGAAAGACAAATTTTTCGCTTTCAAAAACCAGATTGTTCGTAACACTGAGCACTGGTTCGTGGATTTTAAACAGATGAAACTCCCAGTTACTCTTTTGGGGATTGTAAAAAGATAAATACGCCAGATTATCCTCGGTTAGCAGAGTCAACATTTCAAGGCCACACGACATAGATACCACATTGATGTTTTCGGGTATATTAAGCAAGGTTATTGACCGGATGCCAAAACGGAAGAAGGTTCCCCAAAGGTAAACCTTAGCTTGATCGGTGAGAACTGCAGTGTAACGTGCGCCACAAGCCAGTTGGGCTACTTTTTCACCATCAAGATTAAGTCTCACTTGGATTGGCTTGTTAACCTGCCCGGGACCATCGGAATTAACCTGATACAAGCGATTCTCGCCCCAAGCCCAAAGGGTTCCATCTTTACCCAGTGCCGCCACGTGATTAGTGCCACAGGCATACATGGAAACTGGACCCGATAAGACCACCGGAACTGGTTCAAGTTTGTTTTCAAAATTACCAATGCCAAGCGCACCAAGCGAATTGAGGCCCCACGAGTACAACAAATCATTCGTAGTTTGAGCAATGACAAAATTTCGCCCTGCTTTGAAAGACTTGACCTTAATCCGGCGAAAGATTCTAATCTCGGTGGGTGTGGTCACTCTGTGAGTGTGGCCCAAGCCAAGTTGACCTTGTTCGTTGTTACCAAAAGCCAAGATTCGTTGGTCTTCTTGCATTAGAAACAACACACTCTCTTCTTCCTGGTCTCGGGCAAAAATGAAGAAAGACTCCACTTTGCTGAGGAATTCTCGTCCAGTTCGGCGCAACAGTGGAAAGTATAACACACTGTCAATGTGATGTTTTACCTTTTTAAAAAATATGCAATAGAATGGTATTAAATTATGCAATTTTACAAACATATATAATAAACTCAGGTTATTTACATAAATTAATTTTTGGCTTTTAATTTGCAAGTGCTTTAATAATTTATTTGATTATTTAAAACAATTGGTAACATATTTCTATACTAATTAGTGCCAATAATTGTTTAAATTTATAATTTGGGTTAATATTTGAAACTTTTTCTTACATATTTTTATACTAATTAGTAATAATAATAATAATTTTTTAATTCGTAATTATGGGTATTTGTGTGTTGATGATTCGCTATTTGAAACAAAAAATTTTTATTTTGAACTCTAATCATTCACAAAATGCAGTCATTTTATTATTGTATATTTATGTTAAATGTTATTGGCCAAATAGATAAGCAAGAAAACTTTAACTTTGCTTAATCAATTTAAAGTAAACTTTGCCCAAACTCAACTCTTAACAGAGTAATTAATTTTAATTCAAATACTTAAATATTTAAATTAATTTACACAAACCTAAAAATAGAATAAAATTGGAAATGAGTTATTATTATTGATATATTTATAAAAGTTAATGTTAAATGTGTTAAGATGTAATTCTAAACGTTATAAAATTAAATGAAAAAATATGCATTTTTAAAATTAAAAGATACAACTGTTCAAATATAGATTGGTTTTAATTTTTTTGCAACTTGGCAACCTTAAACTACGCACATTTTAAGAAAAACAAAGTAAAATAAGATTCAATTCAACTTACTTCGGTCATTTTTGAAAGTGACACTGTTGATGTTGATGGAAAAGAGAGACGAATCATTGATGTAAAGTGAGTCCCAAAAACTTGAAATGAAAGTCACTTTGAAAGCAAAAGATGAAAATTGAAAAATTGAAAACAAGAAAGAGACAGCGATGAGTTGGCAACAAAACGACTCGAGCCAGTGGTTAGCAACAGTACAAAGTGAATGACAGTACAAAGTGAGCAGCAGCTCTTTATATCTCTTCCTTTACATTTAAAAAAATTCGAAAAGGCGGAGCCAGAACAATCATAACTTGACTATGAAGTGGCTTCACTTTTTTATGAAAAAAAGTTTTTCTTTCTCTCACTCTTTCTGGTAACTTTTCAACACTAACGTAGTTCAAATATTATACTCATCAAACTCTTTGAATTGGTTTAAAAATTGTCTTAAAATTGTTTTATATGGTTAAAATTCTCTTATATATTAATGAATAATATGGTCGTAGTCTTCTATGTTCTATGTTTTGCCTTTTTATTCGTACACTGTTAAAAATACTGTCTGGTTATAACCTGACATTGAAGCACGTTTTGGGTTATAACTCGACAAGTTTTTCTCATAAACTTTCAATGTAAAAATGTATATTTATAAGCAAACATTTAAAAAAATCAACGCTTATAAGCTGACTTTTTTTAATTGTAGGGTTATAAGCCGACTTTTCTTAAATTGTCACCTTATAAGCTGGCATTTTTTTGAAATTGTAAGGTTATAACCAGAAACGTGCTCAATGTCTAGTTATAACCAGGCAGTATTTTTAACATTGTATTGTGCCACCCACGTTTTTGTACTGTGAAAGTTACGCTATTTCCACTGAGCTTAACCAATTTGAATCCATTGTTGAAATTCGAATTTGTTACCGATTCTAATCTAACTTTCTGTGTTATGAGTCATAACTTATGACTCATATTTAATTTGATTCGGTTTAAATTTCGCAAATAGATCTTTAAATTTTCTGATAATTTGATTCGGAATTCGAATTTTTTTTCAATTCTCGCTTAATTCAATTTGAATTTTTTCCAACTTGTTTCAAAATAAAATAAATTTTTAACCCGTTTTTCATTAACAAAACAAAAGCATTTTGAATAGCAAAAGCTAATTTCATTTTTTTGAACAAATAAAACCATTTTTTACTACTGGATTATAATTTCATTATAATGATTACTAATGTATTATATAGCAAATGTACATTCAAAAGTTACCTTGTAAAATGAAACCATCAAGGGTTGGTTTGATTATTTGAAATAAATTGAACAATTCAATAACACGCAACTATTATAATGCAATTGTATGAATCAAACTAATCAAAACCATATCTCAGATTACAATAAATATAGAATTTCTTGTTTTCTCCTTTTTTTCTAAGTCAAATCATCCCAAATGAAATGTGTATTTTTCAGCAATGACAATTTTGCTCTAACAATGGCAAATTGAGTTGTTTGTTTTGTAATAGAGTGGAAATACTTAATTAATAAACAAATAGGAAGCAAATTTTGCAAAAATGCAATTTTAATTTAGAATCGCCATGTTTTTGAATTACAATTAAAAAAATTTTTAATATTTTTATTATTATTATTAAATATATGTTAAACAAATATCAAAACAAGTTTTAGAATAAATACAACAGCTTTAACTCAGGACAGTTTTGTAAACAATTCAAAAATCTGAAAAGACAAAAATTTTAAATTTTTTAGTGTGATTAATTTTCTTTAAAAAACAAAAATTTTTGTCTTACCTTTTTGGGATTAAAGTTCACTGGGTAAAATTTTGTTCTTTAAGGAACTTTAATTTATTTTTCGTGAAATATTTTCATAAAATTTATGCACTAATATCAAAACGATTACATATGATGCATTACTTATAAAATATTTGAAAATAAAATCAAGCTATTAAAGTAATGGTAAAATAAGCAGCTCAAATTTGACTTAAAAAAACAGTTTTAACAAATTTAAATTTAAAACTATCAAACTAAAATAAACAACAAACAGAAATCAAATTCAATGAATTGGTTTATTTGCACATTAGAACAACTAAAAGATTTCAACTGACGATGATGCTGATTTAGATACTAAAATTAAAATATGTAAAAAAATTACCTAATTTTAATACATAACAACTCAAACTATGTGCTAGGTTTGGTTATTTTGCACAAAGTTCAATATCATTAGAGAACATACAAAATTTAAAAAATTGAATTCAAAAATTTTCAAATATATTCAATTTTGAAAGCTTAATTCAAATGTTGATTCGGACAAGGTTATGATGATTTTATATGGGCAAAAATTTTTTTTAATTTATGTTATTAAATCAAAAAATTTTAGCAAATTTAGTAATAGCATTTAAAAACTACCAATATTTTCCGATTTGCAAAAATGAAAAGTTTGGTATTCAATAATTGAAGAACTCAAACTTTATATCCAATTTTAATCAAATTAATGCAATTCAAAAAATAGTTAATTGTAGACATTAAATTTTTAAATTTAACATAAATTTTTAATCTACATAAATTAGATTAAGTTGTAATCCATTTGAAACAATTTGTAAATGGAATAAAACTGGAATTCAAAAATTAAAAACTTTCCTAACTTTTATCTAAAATCATTTTTTTAAGTTTTGCAATGGAATCATTCAAATAAAGCGTATCTTCTTTGAGCAAATTTAAATAAGAATTGATTTTAAAATTAAGATTATAATATAATTCCTAAAGCTTGAAAAAAAATCAAGTTGCATTCGCATTAAGTTTTTGTAATGATTTTCTGTTTAATTAAAATTTTAAAATTTCTTTAAATTAGATTTCAATGTTGTAATTGTACAACTTTTCTTTGTATTAGTGTATCGATAATTATAATTAGAATAGTCCGAATTCTTGTTATTACTTATTAATAATAATTATTAAATCTTATTATTATCTATATTATTTGATAAAATTTAATGTTTTTTTAAAATTCAAGTTTAGCTTTGACACTGAAAAAGACTTTATATATATATTCAACTTATTCAAAAAAAGTAAAGAAAAGCAAAGTTGAATGTGATAGAAAATAAACAAAATGTTAAATTGTTTTATTTATATTATTGCTTTTCACTATGTAATTTTACTACAAAATTAGCAAAAAATACTTGCTTATTTTTACATTTTTACAAATATAAATATTGTTTTTACCAAAGATTTTGAAAAAGATACAATTTTTAACTATATAATGCAACTATCATGTTTAGTTGGCATTGATTTAGTCTAAAATTATAATTACATTTTTAAATGCAAATTAAAAATTAAGTTTAATGCTAAAGTTGATTGATTACATTTTTTTCGTTTTTTTTGCGCAATTATTGCAACTTGTCTATACTATTATTGTCTTTACAGAAAGTTGATTTTATTACTTTCTAATCTAAAAGTTCAACCAATTTAAAATTATTTTTTAAATAAAATATAAATCTATATT
>WURS02028879.1:0-11675 GCA_011762765.2 Rhinocypha anisoptera | reverse complement strand
CATTTGTAGTATTTACACTATCGCCATCTATGCACTATAATTGGCTAATCCGAACGATTTAGTGGCGAGACCTAATAAGTTGTTTGTAGTAAACTTTACACATAAAAAGTACAATAATTATAATTTTTACAGTTTTTTATTTGGTATTTTAATAAAATTTTAATTTGCAACAACTACCTACTTAACCTCTTGTTACCTTTGGACTCACGAAGGTCTAAACTTAGTCATATGCTAAAACAAGCAAGTAAATGTTGCCAAAAATGCTGATAGCTATCTAATCATCATTTATCCAGAAAAGTCTCCCCTGTACCGGAGAGGAGTGATTTCATTCTACAGTCAACAAAATTAATCTTTTTTATTTATATATTTTTTAGTTGACTGACAGAAGGTGTGAGTAAGGAGCTCTAAAGAGGTTCACATGCACTATGCTTACTATAGGGATTCACCACCCAAACTGTCTTAATGCATCATGCATGTACTCTAAGAAGTGTCTAATTTTTGTGAATTGTTCAAGTAGTTAAACTTGTAAAGAACAAACTTAACTTACTTCTACTCCATCCATTCTTAAAACGTGTTGTAAAAACGAGGAATGTCACAATATTGTTCCTCACTACTCTTGCCGACCGGGGTTAGCTAATTAACTTTGATTTAAAGCATAAACTCATTAACAAGAGATCAAAACAAAACTTTAACTAATTATCCTTTCTCAAAAAGTTGATGAATTTGATTTAAAATATAAATCTGATTAAATTAAGTAGGATAGTTAACCGTTCAACAATCTTAAAAAGTTAACTTTAAGTAACAAAGAAATAAGAAGGAAGAGCCGCTCTCTCGCCTATGAGCAGGGCCCGAGGAGTGTGGCGTAGGTTGTTAGACTTTCTCGAGTTTCAATAGACCCGGTGCCCGGGAAATATACTAGAATTTTTGTGAGAACGGACAGAAACCCGAGATTAATAACAGGGCTATTGCAGCAAAGCTGCCTCTCGCCTTGCTAAAAAAATTGGCAAACAAGTATAATCTAGTTACGGTGAGTAACATTTAAAATTCTAAGATTGTCAATTCAGTTAAAATAATTTAATTCTTAAAAACGAAAAAGAGCATTTTTGCAATTTAGATTTATATTTTAGAACTGGAGTTAATTAAATTCAAATTGAACCAAAATTTTTCTATAAGGCCATTTTATTATGCATGTATTATTCTTTGAAATTGATTTAAACTTTGTAAAATTTGTAAAAGTAGTAAAAACAAATTTAAGAATATATTTCAAAACGTAAAGAAATGCGGTAAAACGACTTAGAGAAGTCGTCAAACTAGGAGTTGAGCCCGTCAGTAGAGTGCACTCTCACTGCATGCAGCGTGAGTGTCACGTGATAAGCAGCACGAAGGCACTCTACTCCCTTACTCACTCTACTCCACTGTGCATGCTCACTCGGGAGGTTAGAGCAGTGGTTGTTGTCTTGTGACTGCGCATTGCTTTCCACTCCACTTGGTCTACCTATACCAGTCTGGTGATTGATTCTTGCATAACCATACCAAACCAGCCCAACAAGTCTCACTGATGTGCACACCACAAGAGACCAGTAGAAAGTGTGGAAAGTTTGTCATCATTACAGCTTCTTCGGGAGAATCACAAACCGAATGGTGCCAAGTGACAGTGTTACCCGAGTGATATCGTCATTTTGTTTTTGCTATATAACTCGATTATATAGCAAAAACCATTTGCAATCGAGTTGTAGTGTTGTGTTGGTAGTAGCGAGCAATGCTAGGATCACCAACAGTGAGTCTGGGTGTGCATGCCATCCTGGCCCGATTGTCGTAATCCAGTGATTGTGTCTTGAGCGTGATTCGTGCACTAACCAGTTCTCGCCAACATTGATTTGCGTCATCGTTGACTTTGCCACCCAAAATCTGGTAACATTCTCAGTTTAAACTGCATTGTCACGGTGTGAGTGCTAGTGACTAGACGTCTAACTTTCAAAATCTCACTGGCTTTGAACCGCTAATGAATATCAGACATTTTCAACAGTCTTAACAGTCTAGGCCAGATTATACAATCACATTGGTAAGTGGCCTGACACCGTTGCGTTTTTGCAATTGTGTTGTTGTTTATCTATCTTATCACCCACTGGTTTTTATCATTTATTTTCTTTTTGTATGGATGCTGCAATGACATAAACACGGAAACCTAATGGCATGGTGTAGGTATAAAAATAGAACTCCCTTCCCAGTCGACACCAATGCCGGCGGAGAGTGTTGACTTATTGACACGAGAATCTCACTTACTGACTTGAGCCCCTTAACTTGTTTCCTTACTTTATTCGCTAACATAATGTGAGTTTACAATGTCTTGATTGCCTGGACAGTATTAACTCTGTTTTGTTTGGTAGTGCAAACATGTTTCGAGGTAAAACTCTAGCTACGAACTTTTTGCGAAGCATGCTTCCGAGTTGTCGAATGGCATCGCAGTCGAGCGAGGCTACTTCCGGAAACAACCCCGTTCCGTATCGAACCCCGAACGACACCGAACCTTACGTGTGCAAAGCAGACTACATCGATGATCGTCTCAACCGGGTCTTCAACATCATTCTTGCTGACATTCACATATCACAAGAATTAAAGCGACCCAACCCGTACTACTACAAAGATCCTTACAACTCCAAGGATCAAATTTTGCAAGATTTGGTGGCAGACAAAGCTGTCAATCGCGACTTCAACTTTCATGATTTGATTGAAGATGAATTCCAGTTGGAAATCTCCGACCGAGACTTTTCTGGATTCAAGACTCTCAAGGACGTTGTGGATTACGTCAATTGTCGGTGGGAAGTTCAACACCACTTGAACGATTTGCATCTCAGCCCGAATATTACATACTAATTGGGCACTCGGTACACTGTTGTCAACTTCTTGTCTTTCACTTTACTTGACTCTTGTCAGAGTTGAACCAATTAAGCATGGTGAAAATGGCGATGGAAAACAGCCAATTTTTTGGCATTGCTTATCTCTTCAATTTATGTTCTGGTTGATCAAATGGTCTCGATGCTATTTGTGTTATGTTTACACTTTTTCTCATGGTGATATCAGTATCAATACATCCACTATATATACAGATCTATTGCGTATACTCCTAGATGCTACTAATAAACTGTACAGAATTTAAAGCTTGATTAATTTTGTATCATGGGAGGGAATTTGGGTGACATGACTCACAAATGAATCACAAATCAATGTTATGGTCAAAGTTAATTAAAAACCAAATTAAATTAGTGATACTGAATTAGTTAATCCAGCATGTTTTGGTAAGTTATTGGTTCACATATAGTCTTGCAAAGCTCATATCCGGTCTTTCTAACCGCTTTGATAATAATAATTATTATTATTACCATTTGCAAATGGATTAATGTGATACTTATTGCGATTCGATGAATAGAGACTAAAAACAAGCAGCCATCTCAGGCAATCCAAAGTTTGAACTCGAACTTGCTCTTACTTGAACTAGTTTCGCTTCCTCCCTTCTGCCTTACATCTCTCGATCAAGTGATTAGCTTTCTAATTTATTTTTTTGCTATCTCTAGCCCGTTGTGTAACGTCTAACAAAGTTACTTAGTCACACATCGAGAGTGAGACCGAGAGATGCCATCGAACTAAAAATGTGTGAGCACATTTGGGTTTCAAGGCCGTTACCACTGATATACAACAAACATTTCCATTGGCGATGGATAGTGATGATGATGATCTGTTGCTCATCCAGTTTGCTCCAAATATTGCCATTGAGCACCGTGTTGTTGCTAGATCGTCTTCGTTTTTGAAATAATTAGCATTTACTCTGCTTAACAACAATCGGTGGCGTTATACCTGGCACTAAAAGCATTTCTTTGTTTTTTCTTCATAATACAAAGATTCATTATGCATTTAAATTTGATTAAGATTTGGGTTGCCCTTTTATTAATGGAATTTTAATGGAAATCATAATGGAATTTTTTCACCCTAAGGATCTTTATCAACTGATAATCGCAATCAGTGCCGGTAGAGAAAACTCACTGAGTTAAATAAAAATAAAAGTATTATAATAGGGCAAATTTAGTTTGATTGGCAAGCTCTGATAGTGTCGACATGTGACACGTTGGTATCTTCGATTTAAAGTCGACTTGCAGATCATCTTTCGATTTGGATGAATTGAGACTCACTGTTTCCATGCACATCGACATATTTTGCTCTGTGTGAATCATATGATCTTTGAGGTGACGCCAATTTAAAATACTTTTGCCGAGTTTGTCGTAACCACTACGATGACAGCGGTGATAATGATACATCTGCTGATGCGAACGTGTTAAAATGAATGTTTTTAATCAATAATAAAAAATAAAATACAAATTACACATACTAAAGAAAAAACTTGATCTCATTAAGAATTCAAGTCGAGTTTGCGACAGATTTAACTCGTTTACATCTTCAACCCGCTGATTAGCAGCTTTGCATATTCGTATAAACCGACGACTAACAAGATAAGAATAAACATCGATAAAACCAAAAAGAATGTCATCGCTTGGCATATAATGCAATTGAGCTCTGGGTGAGCATCAGAGGCAAATAGCAAGCATACTTGAGACGGTCAAGCAGCCCGATTGATGAGGATGAATCGAGTGCGGTAATTCTTAGCGGTAGCAAGTGAATGCATAAACAATGTCGGATTCATTGTTATCCTGCTAAAAGATTTGCTTCTTCGGTGTCATTGATTCATAATGCAAACACACATGCAGCTCAGAAGCGTCGATTTCGCTCAATCTATCATTCGGTAGCTTCCTGATTTCAGCCAATCACTCATTGTAGTCAAACTCGTAGCTCAAGCTGATCGATCGACAACATTGCACTCTCACTGTAGTAACAATTAAAACTCATTTTCGAGGTTTCTCCACCAAATTTACCAAACACAAACAACACCGTGAATGTGTTGAGACAATCGGATTAGATTCGGAGAAAAGGTGATGAAACCAAAGCACGAGGATGGCATTGAAGATTCACACTGGGCAAATCGATCACACGGTGGCATAAAGATTGCTGAGTGTAAACCTTACAAGTTACATCACCCAACAGCTACAAGTAGCTTCTAGTAGATCACACACCGACTGGCATCGCCAGCACTCGGCACGTGGCCTTCATCATGTCTCAGTTCTGTGGAACAAACTTGCATATGCAACCTTAGCATTCGTTTCGCCTTTTTTTGCCAAATGCTCTCACTTGCACGCTGCCTTCGTTTTTGAGATTTACCATTTTTAGTATAATACCTTTGCTATTTTGTTTAAAATAAAAAGTTGTCTTTCTTCAACACTCTTCTTTTACATATTCATTACATTCAAAAAACGAATTAGTTCATCTTACGCCTTTACTTTTTTCTAATATGATTGCCGGTAGTGATAAGATCTCAATTGGAAAATGAGTGCACACACAAGCATCATTTTTATTAATCGTAAAATCAGTAAGATTAGAGATCTGATGTTCAAACTATTACCACTTTACATCGTGAGTTCATTGCTCATGCGAATGCAATTGATTGATTGACACCTGCTTGTCGCGATGACGATGACTAACAAAAATTATACTAATTAAGTTAATATTTGTGTTTTTCAAAAAATGAAAGCACTTCTTTCAATGTAGGCAATCGGCTATTTGTTACAAATCATAAGTTATTTATTGAGAGAGAAGTGACTGTAATTTATTTAGCAACTTTCACCTCTCTCATCGCGATTACGTGCTTGTAGAATCATTGACTTGGTTTTGGAAGCTACTCGACGAATCACGATGACTCGCTTTAGGGGGAGATGTACCTTTCTCGGAACGCCAAAGTTGGAGTGCTTGCACGATAAATATCGACTCGAAGTGACCGTACAAGTCCGACCGTTGCATCGCCATTTGCATCACATGCTGAGCCACTCGACGCGAACCACTCATCTCAACTGACGCAACCACAGCTCATCTCCTCTTCACCTGCTGTAACGATTCGAACATTGTCACCTTGCGTTAGCGGATCATTTATCATCTGCCGAGTTTGTTTTACTCTTATTTGTCTTGCACCCTTCTCCGGTCAACTGTATCTAGCAACTAAGCAATCATCAATTTATATAAAATATTCGCAATGTGATGAAGACTTCCTTAATATAAATTGTTTTCAACACATTTTGAGACACTTTAGTGATAGAAAAAGTTGTATTTTGAAATTAAAAACTAAGCGCTCAAAAGTGCATCCAAACTTATTGTTGATGGCTACAAACTATAGTTACTACAGTTAATATATTGCTAATTTTATATTTTTTTATTTGTTTTATAGTTTTTTACTATTTGTTTTTTTCAAAATTAATAAAAAACGATGAATGGCTTAGAGAGATTGGTTAGGGAGATCAAGATTGCTATGAAGAGTGAAGAGTGGAGAAAACCGGAGTGGTGGGAGAAGCAATATGCAAGACAAATATGGCCACTCTGCCGGCAGCAATGCAAATCGAGCTCGTCTCGGTGACATTGGTGCCAAGTGTTCAATTCAGATGAGTTAGTTCAGAAGCACACTCTCTGGTATTTTTACTCTCTCTCTCTCTCTCTCTCTCTCTCTCCATTCCTCCTGTTTGGATACTGTTGGTTTTGAATTAACCTGATGTGATCTGGTCACCTGCAATGCTTATCGAATTGATCTATCGAACTGTAATGTGCCAAGCGAAAGTTGAACTTTGACCGTCATAAGTCACTGTCACCAGCAATTACATTACTGTCGCATCACTTTTCCATATCGAGAGTAATTAATCTGATTTAAATTCGAGATTATCGTGATGATTTGCCAGTGTCTATGTCGCTACTGCTTCTGTTCCGCACATGATAGCCATAACTAGGCTAAGGGCAATGTATACTATAGTATTTCCATTACATTGATCTATCAACAGAATTATGTTTTCGAAAACTCAAACTGCTATTTGGAGAATGTAATAAATTTCTTCCTTTATCTCGTTAACTACACCCAACGGAAAACAATTTCATGGAACAAATAATTTTGCATTAAACAAACTAAGTTACCGTCGCATATTGCACTTGGATGTTTTTGTGAAAAGTTGAAAAAAGTGAACGGTGATGTGCAATATTGTAATGTGGTGCAGAGTAACCAAATGTGAATTCCGAAGGTCACACTAATGAGAGAGAGAGAGAGAGAGAGAGAGAGAGAGAGAGAGAGAGCGAGAGAGATGCCCTATAGCCAATGGCACTGGTGGTGGATCAATGGTGCTTATCTGTGCGCGCTACCGTCTGGTGTGGAGTGGGCATCGGATTGTGCTCTCCATTAGCAACTCTCTTGTCTGTTGGCCTTAAAGCGGTCATACTGCTGTATGACACTTGGCGCGTGTTGCAGTAGTGCGTGTTGCAGCTCGAGTGCACGCATTACCATATGGCAACGGGCCATCCCAGCCCCTTGTTGTCCGCGTCTCTCACATACACCTGTCCTTCTCATCTCCGTGCTCATCATCCCACCATCACTTCCATGGAATTCGGACTCTTCCAGACAGAGTGCCAGTGGCAACGATTTAAATTCAAAACTGTAGCAATCCGTCTCGATTAGTTCCATTCGCGCCGTCGATCGCTCTACGAGTTGTATCTCTTCCCGGTTCCAGGTGACTCTAGCTCTTCATCACTTTCACTACTCTACAACCTTCTCTAACGCTCGATTTCGTTTATTGCAGACTTTTAGTACTCACAGTTATCATGTATCTCAAGGTAGCATAATTCCAAATTTGTCGCTTGACTCATTGAATCGATTTATTGTTCTCACAGCTTAGTTTGCTTGTTGTGCTTTTGGGACAAGTAACTTACTCGTGGCCGGTGTTTAAACGAGAAACCAAAGGCTTTCCCGGTTCCTTCCTCTCACCAATTTCACAACTCAAACAAAACTATGGACCCCGATCACAAGCAATTGAACCATCCTATGCTCAGCAACCATCATTTTCACAGATGCCATCATTCCCCACTCAACAAAAGCAAAGCTACGGTGGGGCCAAGAAAGGTTACCAACAACCAGCGCGCAAGTTGGAGCCACTTCGTGCTGCAGTAGTGACCAAGCGCACTCAGGAGGTGATTGAGGTGCCAATTGAGAGCTCGGAAGGACAAGAGCAAGTAATTATCGTTGAGCCACACACCAGCCCAATCACCATCGAATTCCGATCTCGGTCCAGTCCAGTCAATATCAACCAAGTGCACATTCCGGGCGAGAAGGGTCAGACTAAGACTACCAAGTCTGAGGAAGAACCAGATCGCGTCATTCACGAGGTTGTCAAGCCTATCATTCAAGAAGTGCGCGAGATCATTCAACCGTTCCGCAAGATTACTCAGCAGATTTTGCCAGTGCAAGAAGAGGTTCACAGTATTGTAAGTAAGGGAGAAAAGCGAGAGTTGGTCGAGCAGGTGCAGCAGAACGAGGATTCTGCAGTTGCAACACCGGTACAGCAACCAGAGCCAGTGCAACAACAAGAAGTGCAGCAGCAGGAAGTACAAGATCTGATTGCTTCAGCTAGCACCGACACCTTGGTCCAGGCTGGTCTTATCGGAGGCACCCGCATTATTCCAGCTGGTCCTCGTTTTGTGTACCGCAAAAAGTAAGAAGCCTCAGGCTAGTCTATCGAATAGCACCAGTCGTCAATTCACCGCATTACCAGTGTCCCATCACCACCAGTCACTTTCATCCCTACTACCACTGCAACCAACTCTATCAAGAATAAGTAGCCAATCCAACTTCCAACTAGGTGCCCATTTACCGCTACTGTTTGATTGTGTGCCACACTCCAATAAAAGTAAATTTGTGCGAGAAAGCAATTGCACGAGTGCGCGCAGGTCAATTGGTACTGGGGGTGAGCCATTAGACGTGGCGCAATCGCCCCGAACAGCTGTTGTTAGAGAGCATTCGCTTTCGTCGACTTTTTCTCATTTTTCATCTGACTCGTTACTTAAATTGGTTGTTTGGATCACTTAACTCATTCTAACTAACCTTTGCACTGGTCAGCATGGCTGTCTGGTGCAAGATGCTCCGTGGTGTGGATTTCAGTCATTGTCCATGGTTCCGCTCGATTGCACAGGCCACAGTTCAACATCGACATAAATAATGCACCGAGTGGGTTGGGTTGAGAGAGGTTTGACGCAAAGTGGGTGACACAATCGGTTGAGATCTACGATGTGTGGTCACGTAAGCAACACGTGCAGCACTTCACGGGCCACTCGAGCCAAGCATGGTGTCATTAGCCACAGCAAAGCTTAGAATCTCACCTGGCCCAGTGGGAGTGCCAGTGAAAGGGCACGCTTGTGCACTTGAGCTAACGAGCGCGCTATGGCCTAATGATGCTCGCTCGTTAGACTACTCTGAATGGGCCCTTGCAATAGCAGCTCGTCACTGCGCGGACCAACTCTTTCAGCATCGATGCGTTGAGAAGCTATTATGCAGATGTTCTCTCACTAAAGCCTATTCATCGCTCTTTTCCTTCACTACTGATTCGGCAAATTTTATATAACTCAAAAACTATTAATTCACATATCGTATAGTGTGTATTTTAACCCAAAATCAATACAGTTATACTAGAATGCTTTGGTTTTACTTGAAACTTGTAATGAAAGTTTTGTTTAAAATCATCGGCAAAGGTAAGTGTAAACAATTCTATATATATTCTACAGAGAGATAGGTTATTGAGAAACGGATAGGTTAGGATATTGTGTATAACCATGGTTTTAGTAAATGTTAGGTTATTTGATGATACAGAAACTATTTCGTCCAATGCAGTTGATTATAATTCTATAGAAAACAAAATATTGGACTCTGATTTCAGTTTTAAGAATTATTTTTCGGAAAAGAACGTTTTTTGTTCAGTTTTAAATTCAAAAATTTTTCCGATTTGAGTCCATATATATAGAAAATAAATTTATTTATTTGTTAATAATTGATTATTTTCTCTTACACAAAGTTAAATTACACTACAGTGTTGCCTCAAGTTTTACTCTTCGAATTTACATAGAAAAGTGAAGCAAAGAGAGAAGTAAACAGTGTTCGATTTATGCACTGTGAAAGCTACAGTGCTTACAATGGCTTGGTGTAAAAAGTGAAGCAAGTAAAACTTGAGGCAATACTGTACTAAATACAGAGATGCGAATAAAACATACAAGAGATATTCAAAAACTACGTGTCAATTTAACTAGTTCTAGTACAAAAGACGTGGCTGGGCAAAGAGCAAACCGAAGCCAGCAGTCAATTCTATGAGTAAAATACATTAGACACGTTCTTTGTGAATTGCTCATTTATGTTTTATTCGCAACTTTGACTAAATACAATTTTTACAAGAGGACCGTTTGCCTCTTGTAAAAACCGATCAAACTCAAGTTAATTTGAAGGGTTATGCAAAAAAATTCGAATAAAATTGAGCGAGAATTGAAAAAGTTTGAATTCCAAATCAAATTGACGGAGAATTCGAAGATTTGTGTACAAAATTCAAACCGAATCGAAATAAAATTCAAATCACAACACAAAAAGTTAGATTTAAATCGGCAAGCACAGGAAAGTAGCATAACTCTCACAACACACAAAGTTGTGTAGCAAAATATAAAAAAATTACAAAACTTTGAACATAGAACATAATAAAACCACGACCGTATTATTCATGAATATATAGAAAAATAATAGTATTATTTAACAAATCTGAAAATAAGAAAAAGAATGAGAGAGAGAAAAAAATTAAAATAAACACCGGGCATAAAAACTAGTAATTTGATAATTTCTGTTAATAAAAATTCTCTTGTAAATATATGGCAAACATTGTTGTTAAAATAGCTAACCCTGTAAAAATACTTTTTAAAAATTACTCAACAATGATATTGATTATAGTAAGAAACTTCTCAATAATATCCATGTTGTAACTAAGTTGAAAACGAACAGGAGTAAATTAGAGAGAGAGAGAGAGAGAGAGAGAGAGAGAGAATGAGTTAGATTTTTAGCATAAAGACCGGGCATAAAAACTAGTAATTTAATAACTTCTGTAATAAGAAATTTTTTGTTATTTATGTGTGAAAAAACAACACAATATTCTTTTAGGTAAACACGAGTCAAATTATTCAATTACATAAATATTAATTAGATTAGTTTAGAAAAAACTATTAAAAAATACAATTTACATCAAACGTTAAATAATCCAGTTTGTATTTGATTTTTTAAATTTTAATAATACTAAATATTTTAAATTTTAATAAATTACTTTAAAAACTCCAACTGCTTGATAAATTTTTAAAATATTTAAAAACTTAATACAAATACAATTTTGCAAATATTGATGTAATTGTAATGTAGATGCAATTTTTAATTCTATTTTATAAACAATTTTTAAAACATAATTTGTATTTATTCAGTGGTGAACTTTATTATATGAGAGTTAAGTTAAATTAAATATTTGTATCAAACACTTCAAAAATCGGATTTTTTAAATGCAGCAACATAATATACAAAAATACTTTGTCAAAAAAATAATAAAACATCAAACAATCTAGGTAATGTTTTCAAACACGTTTAATATATATATGTCGGTAGAATCTGGCATCCTAAGAACTTGTTTTACTTTCTAAAACGTTTTGTAACGAAATAATGAGTAATTCGTTATCAATGTTACTTTTGACTATGAGAT
>WURS02028868.1:0-11676 GCA_011762765.2 Rhinocypha anisoptera | reverse complement strand
GGCACTGGATATAAATATCCAGTGCCAACTTGCAAATAAATATCTAAATTATGTTTATCCATAGTTTCTCTACCAATACATATCTATCAGATATACCTTTTTTGGACAATATTATGTTTATTTTGACATCTGCATAGAATTCTATTCATCTACCTATCTATATCTTTGCTATCTGGGATATGAGGCACAGGAAATAGATAAATTAATTGTTTATAAGTGATCTTGTGATCAAATTAAAAATGAGTAATTTTCATCGGAAAGTACAAACTGTTTTTAAGCAATGGCACACCTCAAGAATATATTGTAAAAAAATTAATTTCAAAAAGCAAAAACAATCTTTTTCATCTGGTTTTGCAGCGACAAAAATGTTTAGGCTTCCAGAAACTTTTTGTCAGATTGTCATAAATATATATATATATATACATAGCTTGAAGGAAATGATGTAGTTTATAAGTTGTGACGTAGTATTTTGATGCCATTTACGTCATTGGTTCAGCCTTATCGTTAGTGGGATGCCTGGAGAGGAAGAACTGGTGGAGGAAAGCACTGTGCCTAACAAAGAACTGTTCACAATGAAAGTAGTGGACGACGGACAGTTTGATGCGGACAGTGAACATGACGACATTCCCTTGGACATTGTGAAAGAAGAGATCGCAGCTGAGGAGGACGGAGGGGTGTTTGAAAACGGACTCGGTGACCAGGAACTGGAGGGCACGGGGGACATTGAGGTGAGGAGATGAAATATCCAAGGTGCTGCATATTAAAAGAAAAAAAAAATGAATTGATGATGATAAAAATTCATATATTTGCCCAAAAGGCCAAGAGATTGGTTGTGTACATCATATAAGGCACGTCACAGAGTGTCAGTATGATAAATGAAAAAAAAAATTTCAATAACAACAAGTGCAAAAGGGTACATAAGTGAAGCAATATATACACTATTATCTTTGAGAGTTCAAAGTAAATACTCGAAAGAGAGACGTCAAAATATCCATTGAAGTGTACCCCGCAACTACATATATATGTATATATATAAAACACATGCAATGATAGGAAATGACAAGGAATAACATGACAGACATACGAGTTTTGAAAGAGTTGCAGTGCGTTTAAAGGCATGCATAGCCGAAGTAGGAAATTCAGCTCTTTGGGCCTTTAAACGCACCGTAACTCTTTCAAAACTCGTATGTCTGTCACATTATTCCTTTCCTGTCTTCCCTCGTGTTTGTCCATTCTTCGAAAGTGGTACGAATCTCAGCAAAGAAAGCCTTCTCTCTCAGCAGCCGAGCAAGCTGAAACACACTTACTAATTCATGTGTGATGAGAGAAGAGTCCTCGGTGGTGTAATTGGTCAAAGCACACCATCAACTAGATATTGAGGAGGTCCGGTGTTCGAGTCCCGGCTGAGGTTAAAAATTTTTCTCATATGAATTTGTCGGTTTCCATCATATAATTTCAAACCACATTGTGTGTGCGTCCTTTTATGTGTTCCTATATCTTTCCTTATTTACTATCATTGAATGTATTATTTTCGCCATATGGCCGTCATTTCTCTATGAATGAACATATATATATATATATTTATATACATACATATATATGATATATATCTAAATTAAGACGGACACAAGATTAGAAAGACACTAACAAGTACTTTATGTTTCGACAGATGTACCATCCTTTTCGATTGGAGAGTGAATAAGAGAGTAAATCTGTCGAAATGTCAAGTATTAATGAGGGTCTTTCTTTTTTTTGTCCTTGCCTATACTTATTGACTTTTATTTTATATCGTGTGCTCTCTTCAGCGTAAGAAATTATATTACGGGTATATATACATACACATACACTGATCCACTGTAAATGAGGCGGTCGAAAATGTTCTGAGAAACTGATACCGCTATGGGGAAATATATGTGTGGTATACCAGAGCTCGATTGTGGACTGGTGGACCATTTTTCCAATCCTCCGGACGTTAAACAGGACAAAAATCATCGGAGCTATGTGAGTTCGTTATACTAAGTACAAACTCGTTTTTTTTGTAATTACAGTAGAGGAATCTGTATTTCTACTCTAATCAATTAAACCAACTTTCACGTATGCAAAATAAATTCGCTTTTGCGCAGTTGTCCTAAATCGACGAATTTTACTTTTGATACATATACTTGAAGTGATTTCTTTTTTCTCCAAGGTCTAACAAAGCAATAAAAAATGCGGTTTGAAATTAATATCTCGATGAAGTATCATAATCGATTTACTAATGTTACTGGTAAGCTATTTTCATAAAGATTCGAAAGGCCACATGGGTCAAGAATAAAATAAAGATGACTGGCTAAAATCCCCTACATTGACATGCGCAACCTTGGCTTCCCGATTATTGTAAGAATCACCGAGGTAAATTTCGAATGGGTGGGAGAAATTTTGTAGTAGAGACAATATTTTTCAGTCTACGTATGCAATAGGATGAGTAATACCGTCATTGGTATTTTTACGAGGCTTTACTTCTTTTGTATCCTCCGATGAAACTCGTGGATTTAGTGAGGAGTTGCCCGGCCTCCTGGCGAAACTCTTACGGCAGTCATGAGTGATGGGTTTAAAATTAATAAGGCTAAAGCCGAATCAAAAACTTACCATTCATCAACCCAATGCTTATGTGTCTAAATCGGCAATCTCATCACTGCCATGGCAGAGAGCGAAATTTTCAAAGACCTATATTAACGACTTCATTTTGGTTCGATAAGATAATTCGGGGGGGGATTAATAATTGACCTATCCAAAGGGAAGACGGGACACGTTCGTAAGCAGGAAGGTGGAGGCGAGTGACGGGAACGGGCTGTGGGCCACGGGCGAACCTTCGAACGGGAGAGAGAGGGAAAGGAATGGTGTAGAATGACTTGTAAATAATGAGAAAAAAATTCCACGGAATCTCTAGAATTGCAGTGCGTGCGTGACAAATGTCAGGAACTTCCCTTCGTGATTGATGGCGTGATTAGGACAAACGTGTCGTTGGGCTGATGGAGATGCATGCACCAACATGTTCGCTGTTGTTTGAAGATAGTGATAGTGGGAAAAGCCGCGAGAGTCGGAGTCACGGAACGACATCGTTTGGTGGAAAACGAAAAGTGTTCGAAAATACGAGATTTATTTCGGCCATCAGACAGCACCTTTAGAGATTTTATTTTTTTTCACGCCTATCTGACGGGCATTTTGAACGATGACCCCTCATAAATGAAAGACAGATCCCTAAGAAACGCATCAATGTGGAGGAATAATGGCATAAATTAATAAGTATGCAAGAAATTTGACTGAGTGACGGAGAATAATGTTTTGAAACGTGGGAAAAATCCAGGACGCTCGTTACACAGTCGGTTGGAAAGAGTTCATTCTAAATTAGAGAGGGTCTCGAATGACACATTTTGCAATGTATCAAATGAGAATACTATTAAATTTTTTCAAAATAATATACCTTACTTTTGGTGAAACTTGAATAGTCAGGGTAGATCGGGTGCAGAGAACTATGTAATTAAACGAGTGGGCTTAGTTCAAGTCCCGATGATGCTTCTGGTCACCCCAAGCTAAAATCGAAACTGAGTAATTTTGTGGGTACCACATTTTCCTGGGAGACCTAAGGTGGCACAGTGAATTGATGTGGCACCCCCAACCTCTTTTGTGAATTTCCACACGATGTCGGGTTTACTGTCGGACGAAAAATTATAGATACTCGTGTTTTAAAAATTCAGTTACAAGAAAATGCTCCAATAAAATCTCAACGTAATTGATACCAGATTTTTTCTTGTTTTATGCTGCGTTGCATGGTATAAGACAAACTTATTTATCCCCTTTTCCTAAAATTTAATAGGGACGTAAATAATGTGCTAATTATATTCCAACATCCGGCGCAAATAGGAAATGTTAAACCTCTGTAAAACCACAAAACCACACGACACTAATTGGCACAAAAATGTAGCATTACCTTTATCGATAGGTTTGCCCACTCTAGTGAACTTTAAATTAAAAAAAAAAGCGAAGTTGTTGTGAAAAATGTGGAACTGCTTTTTCTTATCACCGGGTGGCCGTACGCATTCAAAGTTTGAAGCGTCGTAAAGCTCTTCTTTATTTAAAGAAATAACAAGTCACGCTAAAATGTTGATTATGAATATAAAGACGTGCAATTTTCTAAAAAAGAATAATAATGTTTATTACTAGCAGGGTTTCATGATGATGGAGTAGATTTGAAACCCGGGTAGCAGTGAAAATTATGTTTGTGGAAAATTGCACGTCTTTATCTTCATAATGATAAAATTCCACCACATCACGCCTAATACCTCACTATTAGTGCTGAAATGTAAAGTTTGTGGACGGATTTGTTACTGATTTTTACTTATTAAAAGTTTTGGAAGACCCGTGGAAAACGCAAGCGAAGTCTGTTTTTTTGGACGTAGATCTGCTTCCGTGTAATTCCCGCCGCTCCAGTTCACATCCGACTTTGTAGCAACACCTGCGAAAAATAACAAATGTTGCGACGCCGCTTCATTGCTTAGCCGGTTTTAGCCAAACTGCAAAATAGGCATTTATTTGTACCAAAGAGTAATTTGTATATTATGACTTTAAAGTAAATCAATTTGTAGAAGATACGTATATTGCTGATACATATTTTTATCTGGTTCTTTTCTTTTCGTTATATCTATATCTATCATACGTTAACAATTCGAAGACGGGTTTGTAGAATCTCTCCAAACAATACTATCACTTGCCAACCTTTTCATACCTTCACAGTTCCTAACGCCATTATTCTGTTTCATACTCCATCCTTTGCCTGTTTCTGGGTGTTTTTCCTAATAAAATCTTTAACCATTCAGTTTTAACAAACCTTACTCTCTCACTATTTCTCACCCTGTTATTTATATTCTTATTGTAGGTATATTCACATCATAATGTTCTCTTTCAACGGCCCCCCGAAATATATTTCCATTGGGTCTTCCCTAATCCTTACTTCTGGTGGTTAAAAACCTATGCCTAATGATAAAGGAAAATCTATCTTGGTCACCCAAGACTGCCAGTTTGACTATGCTGTCACAGTAGCGTATCGGGACATGTCGGAATATCTGTCACTTAAGCTTAATCGCTCCCGTGATGCATGCTTACTATTCATATTGAATTTAAAGGTATCGAATCATATTACTTATTACATTAAATAACTATCTTGGTTGGAGCACGATTTCTACTGCATACACTTTCTCTACTAGTATATAAAAATTCTGAACAAAAATACGCCACAATTCCTCACGCATGACTATCGAGGTCTCGAAAAATACATAAAGCCAAAGCCATAGTCAACCATAGATTTGTTATGCCTGAACACCGAATAGTAATATGCAACAAGTCTTTTACGGATACCGCATGTGGAGACTGGAAATCGTCAAATTAAGCACGAAAAAATCGCTTTCTTTCGGAACATTCAAATGCAAGACATTGCCGGTATCTCAACAATCAGATTGACACACATTTCTTAAACAAATAGCATATAACCAAAGTAAATATTTGAATGAAGGATACTCATTCTGCAATTTTCTCAAGCAGCTATCTACTTTTGTTGATGAGATAAAAAATGATTATTGAATTTTTTGTATAAATGTAACTACTCAGACCTCAACGATACTGAGCCTGACAATCAACTAGCAGCAATTACATAACACTATAATGTGCAAAAAGTTATAATTTATTTGTTCTATTTTACCTCTTTTCTCTTTGTGCTGCAGACTAAGCGGAGCCAGGGCGAATTCCACGCCAAACCACAATTTACAAAGCTCACCTTTTTTTGTCGTCATAAAAAGCTTGCCATACAAATTTGTACCAAATGCGACTTTTTTCATTGAGCAAGAACATCCACACAAAAATATTCCGGTCAATTTAGAAGTTATACAAGGAGAGAAGAGTGTGCGTGTCAAGAGGTTAAAAGGTGCATAAGGTGCATAAGTAACAACTGATCAGTGATAATTTAGCCAGTAATAAACTAGCTAAGCCCATGTATATAAATAGACCATTATTTCTCAACATGTGGAGGAAACTAAGGTTTAAAGAATCGTTTTACTTAAAATAGTTGGGGAAAACACCAATTTATAACAGAAAAATTGTTCGAAGTTGAGAAATTTCTTTCAATTCCACTATGTGGTCAATCCCTGGACGCTTTTATCAACATGGAGCTTCTAAATAAATAAACAAAAACAAAAAAACATCTCATTTCTCACTAAGCCGACTTTTATTTGCAAAAAACTTGGACAGACTTTTAAATTGCAAAAACAGAAAATGAAAATCGTAACCAAAGGAAATGGAAATGCAATGCATGCGTACGTATTACGCGTGTCGTATTATGAAATTAATGCGTCCATTTTTTTATATTTTGTTCGTCGTTGGAGAACTCAAGAGCACTGTTTTGTTTCAAATCAACATCATAAGGGCCATGGTTTGATCACCACGAACGTAAACATTATTTTGCTTAGCAACGATACCGCGGCTACGGGAAAAACAAAAAAAATGAGCGGAAATTGCCAATATTCTGATTTTCCTAGTTCTCCAACTATGAAGTATATCCACATAGTTTGTATGAGATTGTTTATCACGTCTTGTTCAAAGCTTTAGAATGTCCATTATGTTCGCTACGAGTCTTCTCCAGAGATAAACTAGGACCAGAAATATCCTAAATAGAAGGCATCGGTTACGGAATGACTCTCGTAGATTGGGAAAATAGGAATGGACGATTTCGATCACGAATCACTATGCGAAAGGGAGAAACTGAATGATTTGGTCCCTATCGTTCCGACTGACATTGTATGAGATGCTCTATCCGCCGTCACGACAATGGTCGCAAGTCTTAAGAAAATGAAACAAAAGAATAGGAAAAGAGTGGGAATACTACTTCAAGTGAACGGGGTTCTGAAAATGGAGGGGCGAGGTCCTCGTGGATGAAAGTCGGCCTCAGACCCATTGGGTCGCTCCAAAAGTGGAAGAAAAAATTTACATTGCTATCATTTATTAATTTTAGCCACCAGTAATTTTTAATTTAGGGTCGACGTGTGTATAATCTAAATGAAATAATCTAGCTCTATTTAGAATATAAATTTAAAAAAACGAATATCGCGTGCAAAACTGAGAGATTACTTAAGATCCATAATCCTCAGTAAGTCCATAATTTTTCCGTCCGACAGCGTGCCTATTCAAATTTGCTCTTAAGTGTTTCCGGATTGAAGTGAAAACCTACGTAATAAAGTACCTAGCTTGTTGGGCAATCATGACAGATCGAAATGTCCGTTTCAAGTTCCTCGTTCCGTATAAAAATAGTTGCAGCGCTTCATTTTTTTTCTGTCGGTGCCGTTGGAACGAGTGAAAACGGTGGATTGGTCACCAAGGCAGCAGTATGTTCACAAATATAGATGGGTAATTCCGTCATCGGCTTCTAAAGGTGCTCAATGTAATCTAAAGGTTCTCTCCGTAATTAATATCATCTCGCAATGACCGCTTCTCACTTTTCAATCTTCCTTCAGATTAGCGAGGCGATGTCAGGTCCATTCCCTCGTTCGGCGTTCATGTGGAATCCTACCCCTTCGAATGTGCTTGTTTCTTCTTTTCTGATGACTCCATCCTGGGACGAATTTCAATTTTACTGGTCCACCCACGTCCCTGTGATGTCTTTCTTTAAGCTGTTCACATTACGTCCTTCCCATCATTATATCCGTATTCACATTTTGCATTCTTTTTTTTAAGATTTTGGTTTTTAGTCCGGTTTAGCTATTAAACTCTTCAGGAAGGGTGTACAAGGATGGAATGGAAGGGTAGGAGGAAGTTTAGACTCACGAGAGCCTCTAAAAATATGTTTCAACTAGTGAAATAATGTCAAATTTCTCTCTCCCTCTTAAACTTTCCCCGATTAAATTTTTCATCAAAGAAATATTATGTTTTTGTTATTCATTATGTTTATATATTTTAAAATTTGACTCCATGAGCTCCATTCATATTATTTTTACTAGGTATTTTACATATTATTATTCCACCTATAGCATTTGTGATGTGAATGTCCAAACGTTTTTTATGAATGATTTGAAGAGGTGCAAATTGACCATTACAGTCGGCGCGCCCTTTAAAAAAAAACTATACCTACCAAAAAATATTAATATTTTGATATGTGGTGAAAAATACCTTTGCTGTCGACGGAGTCAAAAAATCCAACACTCCTACTTTTCATCAAACAATCATCCACTTCCAGTTCCATTCAGTTCACTTTCCCCTTTCTTACTGTTCTTAAAATGCTCCTTTCATTTATCCACTCTACAGCTTGTCTTTCTTTTCTACTTATTCCTTTAAATTCTTCTCCATATAGCCACACTTCACATCGTTCCGTGTATTTCTCATCTCTTTTCTGATCATCAATGTTTCTGCTCCTTAAAACACTGCACTCCAATTAAAACATTTTTCCAAATCCCTTTCGTTCTCTACACTAATTTTCATGGTCGTTATAAACTCTTTCGAATTACTGAAGGCTTTTTTTCCTGGGCTATTCTACTTCAATTTTTTTTAGGAATTGATTATTTCTTCATAAATGTTCAATCAGTTTCGCCATTCTTTCTCCTCAAGGGAAGAGGCAAAGGTAACAGCAAGTTCCACAGAACACAATTTATTCTAGGTTCATGGTTCATGGCTTCACAATCCATGGTTTCTCTGCGTGCAAAAACCATGAGGTGAAATGGACATCCCGGTCAGGGTATATATAAACCGGGAGGGAGGTCAGGAGTTGGGGGAGGAGGGTCCTTCTGACGGGGAAGAGCTGTGGACGGGGTCGAGGGGAAGGGGAGAGTTACAAGGGAATGGTTAAAGGAAATACGAAGTTCTGAGACAGTATCGGTATGAGTATGAAATCACTACTGTGATTGTTTTCAAGTAATTTCTTGGAAAATTATGATGTTTAATTATTAATTGTGAAGAAAGGCCTATTTTATTTGATCCTGGATTTGATGGGACGAATGTCCTGCCTTTCTGCCTCATGTCAATGGGTATACTGGAAGGAGAGTCATCCCTCACAATCGTTGCAGCTACTTTCGTGTACACCGCTTTATGTATCAGTGTCTATTTTGTCTTTCTTTGTCCCAAGTATGCCTTTAAGCTTGTGTTTTCTGTATAGTATGCTTCGCAAACAACAACTACACATCACGATTTTCCCAACACTCACTTGTCTTATGATATTTACTTACTATGGTCGTATATAATAAATTGTATTCCGTGGTAGCCTTTTTGCACAGTTATTTTTGCCTCGTTTCTTGAAGATGGACAAGTTACATGTTGCCAAGCCTGAGACTAAATCATATCTCATACTTCTTTGTCCTATTGATTTTTGAATATTTTTTCTCTATTTATAAACCTTTTTTTTGTTACTTTTTCTGTGTAAGCAGTTTATTTTCGTCATTTTACTCCAGATCACACGTTTCAATTGCCTCAAGTTTGCTCCGTGTTCCTGATCGCCAATTGTCCAACACCCAAATAACAAAATACGAAAATGTTGGTGGGCTCTTTTTCCTGGTCTTCATACCAATATGATGTTATTTGCTTATTGATTAATAAGTTCTTTAATGGGGGGCTTAAAAGAAACATGGGAATCGAGCAGAGGATGCAACGCGGAGTAGCGGGAATTGAAATCATTTGATGCTTTGCCGTCATAGGATATGTGATGATGGTAATACAGTATTTTTTGATAAAATCTAAAAAAGAAACAGCAAGAAAAAGTAGAACCGACTACCTAAATGAATCTGTATCGAGAGGATCAACAATAAATCTGAACCGCATCGTATGTGAAATTCCGCATTATCCCGAGTCAAACGTCACAAGTTTAATTCATTAGAAAAACCGAAATTTGTTCGAGTAACCCACACGAAATATCCGGATGCTGATTTCAGTGCTAATTAAACATTTTATTTTACTATTTCGCGATCGGATTTTGTGTCTCCTTCCGCAACGCTAGGAGCGATACATTTCTTGCAGATCGACTGTAAGGTGCAGGCTGTGCAGAGAGGAACAGTTTTTGTGATTACGACGACTTTAAAAAAAAACTAACCTGCAAACGTTGGTAGTAATTTCTCCGTGAGATTTCCATAGAGCGATTATGCACACATCCTTGTAAAAAATTTGCCTATAGCTGTCATTTAAACCGTTACAATTAAGAACATTATAAGTTTAAATGCATCAATGCCCCATTTTAATAATTAGCCTGCAGTAGGCAAACCGTAGGTAAACGTCGAACTTATTATAGGACCCGAGACACGTCTTGCAAGGAAATGAAAAAGATTAACTAATTAAATTTACGCAAACGATTTCCCACGTGATATTTCGTGAGTGGCGACCCCAGTTTGCTAACTCCCCAAAAAATCCACTCACTCAACTGGGTGGTTACGTGAGTGCTCCCACGACAGAAATCCACACCTAAAATAAATAATCTCACCTCCCGTGTGACAAAGTCTCCTTACGCGTGGATTTTCTCGCTGCCGTGTGTAGGAGGTGGGCACCCAACGAGGGGGGGGGTCACCGTCCAACGAGGAGAGGGAAAGCAAGCGAGCGGGGGGGCGTGAGGGGAGGTGGGGTCTGACGGGGGGAGGGTGGAGATGGGGCGTGAGAATTTGTCCTTCCCCTTGCTCGGGTGTGATGTCGGCATCCCCCTCTCCGTGACCCCTAACTTCTTGCGTCTGAGAACACGGCTTTCACGTTTTAATGAATAGCAATGCGACGGTTTCTTCGTTGATCACAAATAAATACGTTTTCATAATGAATGTGTGCAATGAAATGGAATATGCAATTTTCCACAAAATAATCTTTATTTCTACCGGGGTTTCGATGTTACGACATCATCATCATCATTCAAGGAGTGAGGAGAAGGTTCAACATATATATATATATAACATAGTAAGTTCTGGGGAGGGTTGGGGAGAGTGTGTGTGGGGAGGGGCTAAGGACAGGGGGCAGGAATATGGAAAAAATAAGGAGTCTGGGAAAGAGGAGAACAGAAATGAACTGAAAAGGTTTTTATTCGTTTATTTAAAGTTAAATAAAACATTTTAATATTCATTATGATAAAATTCCACCACATCACGCATGATACTTGACAGTTTGTACGTGCTTATACTTTGATGTCTTCATGTTGCTTGACGTCCTCGTAAAGAGAGCAGAAAGGGCGGGAACTGAGATGCGTCGATGACAAAGGTCATTTCGTGCCGCATTAAAAGGTGGAAAGTTAGCACATTTTAATAATAATGTATTAAATGGAAATTATTTCTAAATTAAAATAACTATACAGTATTCCCTTTAAAAATTTAATGTTAAATGATAAATAACTGAAATTTGGTACAATAAGTAGTTATTTGACTGGATATGTTCATAAACTGTTCGAAAAATAGCTCAGACGCGTGAAATGGTTTCAGGACACAGGACATGTTTGTAGTTACCCAGTCAGCAAATAGATATCTCTAGAGATCTAAATCATGTCTATAAGTGTCTATTCATAGATGATCTACCAATAGATATATATTAGATATTTAATAGATAAATATCTTATTGACATCTCCCAAAAGATATCGATTGGAGCACAGCATAGATATCTATGGGAACCACTCTAAAGATATCTATCAGATATATTTGGGAGCC